>JAQFYG010000813.1:0-23920 GCA_034694325.1 Entomobrya corticalis
TATCAAAATATCTTTACACAGCCCAAAAAGCCTTTGGTCATGGTCCTTTACCTTAATAGTTTACCAAAAACGATTCTCCATTTCAATTTTTTCGGTGCATGATGATGCACCGTTTGTAACCACTGTAGTATTCAATTCGAATAATTGGTTAACATCTACTCTAGATCCAAACTTTTAATTAATTAGTACTTCGTATTGATATTTAATATTTTTTTCTGTTTTATCGCCAAACCTTTCAGAAATCGATTGCCCATTATAATGTACGTATATGGGTGTTTTATTTTTTATATCAAAACGACCACAGACAGAGTAGTAATAGTAATGAGCCATTATTTTTTGCATAGTATTGACTTTCGGAGCGACAAAACTACAATTATGTACCTTTTTGTCCATTTATGGCATCGTTTCGTCTATACTTTTCCTATTCACACGCTTCTCTCAGACTTTTAGCAATTATTAAAATATAGGGAAAAAACGATTGACGAATCTACTTTGCCAATACCATTTAAATATTTGCATTTCCAGTAGATTATCTTCAGATTTTCGCAATCACGAACCAAAAGGCATCTTACAAAACCTAAAGGTATATCTTTAATCTTAATCTATTAACACGCTAACGCTCAAATATTTGTAAAGATTCGATTTTTTGGCTGGTAGACAACCGTATCAAATAAAAATGGTCAAAACAATTCCAGCTATTATTTCATCGTCCATATGCCCATTATCACACACTATCAACCAACCATCAATTACAGTTTTTCTACAGTCTACATCATCCATACCACTATAACTATCGCCAATCTTATAATAAATAGCTTTGTAAGATTTTGTATGCATTTGCAAGCTTAAAACAAGGTTTTTCGCTAAATACGATATTCCTTCTCTGCCATTTATCTGGAAAAGAAATCACAGCAAAATAATAATATATATTCTCTACAAAAATAAAGCTACAAAAACTTTGATTTGCATAACTGATCAAAAAGTTTTTTAAAATCAAAGCAACAAGCAATATTGTTTTCCTTCTACATTTAATGTAAATTACATGCTTATATGAGATTTAGATGCATTCAGTTCAGCCATTTATCTTGGCGTCTTACAAGTTAGTATAGTGGTTTGTTGCATGCTTCATATACAATAGGCTTTTCAACTACTGCTCTTACTTTGTTTTGATTAAGTTATAAACCTATGACCTACAGTCGTACTACTGGACCCTCCAATGTTAACGTTTTCTTACAGATAGCTAGCTTAGACGGTAATTAAAATGCATACCTAAACTAAAATACAGAACGCTTGCACTTATCTGAAGTTTTACTGATAATGAAGATGTGTACAAATTTGTAGGAAAAGAATCAAGTAAACAACTTTATTGCTTGTATGCAGCTTCTGAAGATATAACTTACCTTACTTTACTACGTACCGAAAAACCTCTACATATTAAAAATACCAACTTTTATTTTATTGTATCGGTACATATTTTCGACGTATTTCAGTATTCGAGTGTTTGCAATGCAGTGATTCAGTTCAGTAATTATCAATTCAGTAAGTAGTAATCCTAAGAAGTTAGGAATATTATTCGCAAGCATTGCTGGCTTATATCTTATCTTTTAACAAAGTAGTCTAGGTATATATGCTGTGAAACCTGTATAACTAATTACTTTAACATATTTTTACACAATTTTATCATATCTTTAAAGCGATTTCTATATTCGTGATATGCATGCATAACTGCTCTGCGATAACTTACAAATACTTTATAGTAGTGGGGTCCTCCTCTCCAGTTTTATACCATATAATGATTAGTGATATTGCATAATAAGAATAAATAACAGGCATTCTGGTGTAGGTCTTTGATATTCAATTTAAGATGTCTTCATAGCACTATATTGTCTTCACAGATGCACAGATCTTTAGTGAGATTAACAAGATGCATATATTGGACGTTTATTGTTTTCGTGTACCTAATTTATTGACTCGCTGCTACTCCCTCTTTATTATTTGATCATGACTTATTTCGCTACTGCTTTTCACCTTCAGATTAAGCTACTTAGGATGTCAGAACGTACAAATTGTTTAAATATTTTCTCACAACAATGATTAGTATTATGTCAACATTTAAATTTTATGTGCTTTATTCCTGGTAAAATCCCATTTTTTGTTCAGTTTGTCCGCATTCAGCATTTCAGCATGCCTGCTGTGATGTATTGGTTAGTCCAATACTATCGATTTGTATTCTTGATTTGTACCATTCTGGTATATATTCATTTCTTACAAGGTTAAGTCATGCAATTTGAAGAAAAATTGACATACAAATATTACTAGAATAAATATATTCATATGGTACTACACTGGTAGTAAAATATGAACTATTGTAATTGAGGCAAATTGAAAATTCTGAAGTGTTTTAGAATTTGTATACGAGACAGTTTGATGAAACGTTTGTCTTCACTGTCTGCCTTCAAAGGATTTTGCATATAAAAAACAACCGACAAGTCCTTTTTTAAGTCATAATTTAAAATTTTAAACTTGACGATCTCTTGATTTCCAGACTTGTCATCATATAATTGTAAATAATTTAAATGTACCTATAAAATATTCTGACTCTGATGTAATACATACTAGAAATTTCCTTTACTGATTAGGTATATATAAGAATTATATCTATTTAGTCCACATATCATGCTTTGTTACATGTTGCATTTCACCTTCTTCATACAAAACTGCACTACAAAATTGAATCAAGTTAAATGTATGAATCTATTTAATATTCGATCTCATGTACTTGTAATTCAATGCAATGAAATCAAATTCAAATGCATCATATAAAAAGACAGGAACAGTACGCATGAACGTGAGAAGAATTTAATGCATTAAAATTATTCGCTACCTGCGGATTTGGGATAGTCGCCACCATGATGTTCGCATATTTCTTGTTGTAGACTCTGCAAAAGTTTATGGAATATTTTAAAATATGCATGTACTGACCTTCGTTACGTAAATTTTGAATGTCCATTTAAAACCAAGATTTTCAAACTAAAAGCAAAAAGGCAAAAAGTTCAGTGTTTCTCGTCAGCAACAAAGGGGAGGAAAGAATGGCAACTTTGTCACGTACACTGACATAAGTGCATTCATTAATTTTTATTTTATATTTCCAATATCATGGATAAATTTTAATTGTAATTGTAATTGTGTTTATTTACGGCAGATATCATAATGACAAAAAAATGACAGACATCCATATTTTTAAAAGCTCTTTTATGAGAGCTTTAAATAATGTAATATTTTTTAATGTAGCTTAGTATAGTAAAGCAACAGCGCTTCTTTAAAATTTGAATAGACAAGAGTAGTCAAGAATCTATTGTGGTTTAAATGGTAAAGTGCGGTTTTAGCTTCATTAACTGATATTCGCGTTCAAATTATTTGGCGGTAGAGTATAAAGTAATTATAATTATTAAATAATGCTTTTAGTGATTGCAAAATTTACATTAAAATGTAGCAAAGAAACTTGGATCATTTTCGTATCAAGTCAACACAGGACAATAAAATTTGAGACTGCCAAAACAATATCAAAACGTATGAATAAAAAACTATCTCCATTCCCATTCCTTTTTTATTAAGTTCCAGTGATTTAAAACATTTAATCGAATCTACCAGCATGAGCATATGCGTCATCAGCTTAAAACAATTATAGAATAGAACACACCTTAATTAAATTTTATAATACTTTGATTTTGGCACGTCATTTTATGACATATTTATGGGAAACGAAACACTAGCATTTTACTCATTTTTATATCAAACTTATGTTATATTCCTGGTTTGGTTGCTGCCAAATTCTTAAGCTCTTCTCTTTAGGTAGGTATTTATATTTATAAGAATAACTACGTCCTACTTGTTAAGACGAATATTATGCTCGTTAAAAACTTAACATGCGTTCTCATCATGACGAACAAAGGTGTATATTAATGTGTGTTAATAAATTTATCTAGTTTATATTTATAAAAGTGTTGATTTAATAGTGTAAAAGTGAAAATTGAATCAAAGCATTGAATTTATTTGCATAAAGATAATTAAAATTTTCGCAGTGGATTTTGTGATCATTTAGATTTTTGACATTTTTGAAACTTTTCACAGGTTCAAGACAAATATAAATCATGCAGATTTACCCAAGAAAGCTTCTTTACCTAGGATGTATATGTACCGAGTCTTACATATTTTTCATGTCAAACATGTATTCACTTTAATTCACTTCATAATATTTATGTGTAACGAAATAGCAAAAATGATGCTAAAAGTTTTAAAAGTACTACTATCAAAGCTAAATTAAATCTCAAAAGCATTTAATATTTGTGTTTTGCGCAGTCCCGGGACATATAGACATAAATAATTTAATATATTATGTTGTTTTTATATTACCGACTAGACTAAACGTCATTCTGACACTCCCCAAAACTTTTCTTTCAAAGAGTTCTACCGCTCGTTTTACATTAACGCAACGATAAATTGCAGTGTCACTTGCTAGTCAAAACAAAAACTTGCACAAAATTTAATACTTACTACACATAAGTATACTCATTAAAGTACAGAAACATCAAGTACATTACAATGCGAATGGCACGAGTTATCCTTTATGAACTTACCGACCTCTATAATAGCATATTAAGACAATAAGAAAGAATAAAAACAGAACTTTCACATTATTGTGTATTTAGCTTACATACAACATAACTACATTACATAACTGACATTTATAAACCATAAGATCGATTAAAGCACTAAAATTATTACTTACTAAAAGTAATAATTTTAGTGCTTTAAGATCGATGATGGTTTGCGCAAAACGAATCATTGTAAACTAACTTGGCGATTTATATTTTAAATGATTGACGTCTTACTGATTTAAGCAGCTGTAGATAGAAAAATATTCAATTATGTCCAATATTCCTTCCCGCATACAAGACTTATCGTCTATCTATAATACATTTACAAGTTACCTTAAACTCTCATAAATTTTTGTATAAAGGGGTCCTTTAACCAGAAGTTGCTCATTAAATCCTAAATGAAGTGCCAAATCGAAACATTATATTTTATCTCATATCCCATAAGTTTTATTGTCACATCAATTTAACATACTCCCCAACTATGATTGAAAATTAGACATATTTCTTGGCCGAGTTATGGCATTAAATCAACTTCTCATTGGGTCGCACAGACTTTTTATCTTGATAATGCGTCATCATTATTTCATCATTTGCGTTATATTTCCATTATAAGGCACAAGCTTCAAAACAATATTTTAATGGTCTAAGACAGAGAAATCTAGCAAACAAAACAACGAGAAAACCATTACACCGGCTCAGTAGTCAGTAAAGAAAAATACTTACCACTTACCTAAGAGATAGCATTATTTATACTGCTAATGTTCATTACAAACTGATAAACCATAAATATCGAATAACTTTAGGAAAGGAGCCATTAATAGAATAAAAAGGATAGGCAAGAGGTTTCTCTGTTCAAAAACCACGGGACATATGGGTAGGTATCTATTACTTTTTAAAGGGCACATAAGGTTATTTCGGGCTTGTTAAAGCATTTTTCATTTTTTCTTAGAAAACTCCCAAAATCGCAGTAAACATTTTAATTGACTCAACCGAAAATTGAAGGAATGTTCACTCACGTGCACAATTATTTATGCACATTACATGTAGAAGATATATACGTTTATTACTTTACGTACCTAGGTAGAAAATAAATGAGGTGATAATTACGGTTTTCCTATCCATTTAAAAAGTAAAATGACTTTGGGATATATTTTTTATGATGGACGATAGGCGTAAGTATAATAATATGTTTCACAAATTTATACCATACCTAAAAATGTTCGCGGTTACAATTTGCCTAGAAAATGGGTGATTATGACAAATAATTTCTAAAGTTACGGGACTGTAATATAGTACAAACTACAAATTGCTTTATTTTGTAGCATTTAGATATTATGTAGTACACATAGATAAAAGTAAAAGGATTTTCTGCACGAAGTTTCATTTTGACTTGCTCATTTATTAGCGTATATCATGGTGTTTTTGCTACGTAGTCAAATATTTTTAAGAATTTATATTTAAAAACTAAATATTCTTTGAAATCTAAAAGTTTTCTCTGTGCTCTCATGATATTAAAATAACTGAAACAATTATTCCCTCTAGCTTTGATGACATGCGAGATGTCAATAATCAAATGATATTTTTGGGGAGGAAGTGTTATGCTGGCAGGTAGGAGACGCACAAAAAATAGGATATTATATTGCCATTGCACATCCTATAGACACCCATAACCCTCAACCATCATTATGACAGATCGCGAGTTCCAATGCGGAACTCGTTTCTCATCTTTCATAACAGAGAGTGGCAATTATATCCACAAAACTTACTAACAAAAATTACTTGTAATGGTATATCTTCGTCATATCCAATAGCTTCAATCTCGATTGAAATTTGTTTGCAAAAAGTTGTGTACAACTTACTTGTGGAGATGTGTAACATGTTAATAGGCTTAGCCACAGGTATATCATAAGTCATATTTTCTATAGTCTCCAGTTGTATTTAATGAAATTGTTAAATAGCTAGAATTTGCTTTGTTATAAATAATTTCTTGTTGGAATGTACTTCCAAACGGGGGCTTCAATCAAAATATTTAACTTGACGTTGAATGAACCAGATCAGAGCAGAATTATGCAAAACAGCAGTAGGCATACACGACTGGTCACGGTAGTTTATAGAAGATCTGGGATCTATTTGACTGATGAGTAATAACTCATTCAAACGTGATTACTGCAACTAAATGTTACTGTAGTGGTTATAGAGGTAGATTGACCCATACTATCCTACGGATACGCAGATACTTTTGCAAATATATAAACCTTTTTTTGTAATAGTAAGTATCATAAAATACTATCCACAGACAAAATCAATCCTTTAACAATAATTAGCAGGAAGGAAATTCTTAAAGCATTTACAGGATAAAAAAATACTAGAAAAATATTGTGGTTTAATGACGTTAGCAAGAAGAAAAGATCTTCTCAGACATTTACAACCGTTCGATTGGTGCCATTTTGCCGTTAGTAGCAGAAAAGAGGAAACATCTTTGGCTCTGGAAGCACCCTTCACAACAACTTTAACTGACAAGTATGTCAAGAATTGAAATCCACGAAAACTCATCAAATTTGGATAGCACATTCATCTAGTAATTCATCGACGTGTTACCTGCCATTAACCACACAAGCTACCGATCATTTGGCTGCTATTTTATTTGATAGAAGCATGCATGTCCCGTCATTATTTTCATGTAGCCTACTGAATAATATGTGCCATTTACACTTCATTTTATCGTCTAATTTTTTTTCCAAAGAACTATCATAATAATTGTAGCCACACAGACAAGTAGCAAATAAAGTGCAGCCTGAGCTCTCTTTGTTGCGCTGTTTTGATGTGTGAGAGGGTATTGTTTTATCTCATTGTGAACTCTTGAACCAAAACGTTGTCTTTTTATTGTTGTTAGCCTTGCCATCAGCAGGAATAACACCAATTTTTTCACTTGATTAGACCATCAACTATATTAATGCTAGTGCACGTCTTCTAGAGAAGTTTTTTTTTCTGACTTTTTCTCATACATTTTTTTTGTTTTTGTCCGTCTATAAGGAGCATCTCCCTCCATCCTGATATGATGATTGTGGATGATTTTGGGCAAGACAAAGTGTTTATGATTGTTCATGCTTAATAGTTCATTGGATTATCAGTATCGTGAACGCGTTTTTGCTATATGCAAAATCTAGAATCTAAAAGTCAAATATGCAAATCGTTTACCCTATCCATTATAGACTCCTTTGTTTTGCTAAACTAAAAATGGGCGAAATATATTCAGTAATGAATGCGTTAATGTATATTGTACAAAAGTATGGATAAAATGTTTCTTTTATTCCAAAACAAATGAAAAAAAAACATTTCAGTTTCATTTATTTTACTTGTTGATGGAGACTGCGTTGACCATTATATTTTCTTAATTATCACATGCATTGAAAAGAAATTAGTTTTTTTGCTTCTTCCATGGAATAACTGCAACTAATATAAAGAGAACATGGAGGTGGCGATTGGCTGTCAATCTAGTGTACCAAGAAGATGAACAGAGCAAGGGAATAGTTGCAATCTTGCAATACCTATCCGTTTAATTTCGTTTATATGCAAGTATAAATGTTTTTATGTTTTTATGATGGAAGTAAACACGGAAGCAATTTTTCTCCACACTTACAACATTTTTTGTCTTTAATTTTTGTTTCTTCTCCTGGTCTTCTTCAGAAAAAAAACCTCACCAAGAAAATTTCTTTACATTAATAACTTGAAGAAACATGGCATGCATGGACTCATTGACACGACTGAACAATATACCTATAAATATAATGACACGTTATTGGATATTAGAAGTTCATGTTCATAAGTACGTACTGCTCCTATGCTATGCATTCTATTCTAATCAACACAAAAATAAGTAAATAGACAAAAGACCTAAAATGAAAGAAAGGAGAAATGGGAAATGATGATTACCTATATGGATTATTACCATTATCATCAACACTACTCATTAAAGACATCATAATATACAACAATGTTCCTGCACTATTGTGATTTGTGATATATTGTCTTCTTCGTAAAAACTTCATCATCATTATACATTATAATGATTCTTTATTCTCCGTTCTCTCTTAAACTAATGTCATGACATGCCACCCCTACCTGTGCAAAATTCTCGTATTTTACCAATGCATTAGGGAAATAAGAATCCTTTATCTTCTATTTTCATCTCTCTCCCTCTGTCCTAACTTCTTTTCTTATTATCTCGAATCTTAATTATCATTAAAGGTGCGATGCGAAAATGAGATAAAGATAAAAGATAATTTACATGTCTTTTTGAGTCTCTTTGGTTCTTTTCCTCCATTTTTTGCGTGTTCAAATACAGCAATTTCCAGAATTTCTTCTAAAAACGATGCCTTGCCCATATTTTCTCAAGTTTTTAGTGTTTTTGCTATCTACAAAACAATGCATAATGCATAGGTATGTTACATGTGATAAATGTGAGTTCTGGGATGAATATTTTTTTGAAAAAATAACGATTAAAACATGGGCAATATTACACGGACATATCCAAAAAGCTGTTTTTTCTATTGAATATCGTGCCTTTTCAGGCAAGTTTATAAATTATGCGTTTATCAGCATGAATAGGTTTCTTCTTATACAGATTGAAAAATCTGAAAAAAGTGAGCATTGAAACATCCACAAAATACCTATTTTACTACACATCGCGGTCACTTATTTCCAGATTAGAGGACTGGTCAACGGTGATGATAAACCGAACTTAGCAAGTTTATAACAATTATTATCTTTATTCGTTACGGTATGGTCATGGTTTGACTTTTTGATCACGTTCGGCTTTGGTGTGGCCGCTAGAATAATGTTTCCAGAAATGTAGAAACTAAAATGAAAAAAAGTGAGAATCTTCATGAACAGAACAGAAATAAAAGAACAGAAAGAAATTTGAAAGGTGTTATCTTTTTAATGTTCATGTATGTGCATGTTCATCTTCCATTTCATACCCACTGATTAAATATTAATTTGCCATAAATTATTCACAATTTTCTTCGTGAGCAGAGCACTATACGCGAGCGACAATTAAGAGGATGGATGAGTCACGCCTATCTTGAGGCATTCTTCCTTGCTGTAATATCTAATCACTTATAATTTTGAAAATATTGTATAGATACACTACAAAAACATACATATCGATAAATGAGATATATATTGCGAATAACATTGCAAAAAATGTAATTTAAGAATCTTCCATAAAATGAATGTTCAGTATATCTCTTGACAGCTCCTATCGGACATGTTGTTTAAAAAACTATAATAGGTATATATAATTTTTTCTTGAATTTAAATGTATTTTTTGTTGTTGTATCCACAAAATGGCAAATTGCGTATGGACCATCATAATAAGAGGCAGTGTGCAGCAGGCAATAGGCTTTCGTGAGACATGTCAAGTTTTTGTGGCTGTTGTTGTGGTTGATGATGTGGGGGTGTTTTGTTCATGTAATTTGGAAAATTGTGCTCAGTAATTTCTGAATGTTGTTTGCAAAAAAGCGTTTTGGTTTGACGCTAACTTGTCTGGGGAGGGTGAGAGAATAAAGTTTAAACATAAACTTGTCATTATGCCGGTATATGAACTTTTTAAAAGTTAATATTGAATATAGAGTTAGGTTTAGCTTTTATATGAGATAGGAAGACTGTGAGGAATGGGGACAGCAAAAAAAATCAAGTAACAAAATGGCCACCTGAGGTGAAACCAGAAAATAAAAAAGTCGATGATGGGCTATGATGTGTAGCTGTCATATTTATAAAAATGAAATGATCACGGCAGTTTTTTGTTGAGTTGGGAAGATTTTTGGCTTTAGCATGATTGCTCATCATATAGGATATTATGGTGATACAGGAAAGCAAGGAATAAGGAACATTTTTGATTAATGGTGAAGAGACATTAGACATTTAATCAAACATTATTTTTTGTGAACCATAATTTTGTAAACGTTTAAACATTGTTTTGTACAGCGTATTATATAGAACCGTATAATACAGAACAGTATTATGACAGCTATGACCAACATATTATCATTCATTTTCCCAGCATTTTGCCTATGGAATGAATAAAGATAAATAATGTACAATCAACAGTGCTATAATGATTTCTGTTCATGTCAATCTATAATCGCGCTATGGAGTATTACGTTTTCATTCTAGTTTTATTGTTTTTTCACGGGAACTCTTGCAGATAATGCGATGATAATATTATGCGTGTATACACCTCTATTTCGTGACTCTGGAGTTTTTCTGAAGGGAGAAGTGTCGAAGCGTGGGTTTCATGATTTCTGTTGAGGGTGGTCATTCATTTTATTATTATCAAACAAAAAATATAGGTATAAAACATTAAATTAGGCGGAATCTGCATTGTAATTTTGCCTCGCCTTGAAGATCCGGCACAATAACAACTTTCTTGTTCCTGGGAATGGATTTAAATAAATTAACCTGACCATAGAGAACATTTCCTTTGTTTAATCGTGAAATGCTTTACGCCGCGTTGTCGGCCGATGTTAAGTTAAATATTGACCAGTTTCTTAGACTTTCTTAATCAAAACAAAATCACACCACAGAATAATTGATTTTGGCTGAAATAAAAAGACGGAGGACGGAGAGAGTATATGACTATTTTAGTATCATAAAGATGAATAGTTACCTAAATCCATTAGTCATATGATATTGATATTCATAGATATTTGTAAATTGTCATTTTAGATGAATCTCAGCCTGATTCTAAACTGGTTTGGACCAAATCATTTCATTGATTTCATCATACAAAACTTTTGCCTATCTGTCAGGTTTTTAATGTTATCATGTTTTTATGAAACACTTTACACGTCAAAATAGAGTACTCAGTCAGAGTTTATATTTTTTGTAGTAGTTAAAAGTAACTTGTCTAGACTCTCAAAACCATTAAGTAGGCAACCTTGTTTAGAAACATTTTGTTTTCAACCAAAAAGAAGGCCAATCCAGTCGTTGACTTCGAACAATTGAATAAACTACCTATTTCTAAATGGCCTTGTTATTACAAAGTAGTATCATTAGCATTATGAACTATCTGTGATGTGAACTCATAAATAATTTATTAGGGCTGTTTTTTGGTGGAATCCCTAGTATTAAAATTCAAAATAAAAAGCTGTCTGACCTAACCTGTACAACATACAACAAAGATATTTCAAAACAACAAAGTTTACAAAATTCTGCTGTTTTCACCGACAAATTTATAATTTTATGATTCAATTTAACTATTTTCATAAAATAATTGATGTTTTTCTTTCTTATTTTTGTATGCAGCTCGCATCGAGAAAATATTTCTGGAGGACAAATGCGAAAGTTGTACCCCAACACAAGCGAAACTTGTTCACGCCTGGGTCAACAAATTCATTGACCAGGAACCTGAGATGTTTCGAGCAGCAATGGCAAAATACGCAGAGAACGTTGGTGTGAAACTACCACCGGATGAAAGGCGAAGAATGATAGAAGTCCTTGGGGATGATCCATAACATAATCGTTTTTTTGTACCATACATTTACATACCAAATTTAATACATAATATATAGATTTATAGCTTATAATCAAGTAAATCAATCCAATCAAGTCAACACAGTCAGACTCTGTATAATATAGTAATGTTTTTATTAATTAAGACTCACACGTAATAATTAATTACTTAGCCATCTTGAAAAAAACAGAAATTTTTAATTTTAAAAACATGGCCAAGAAAAAACATTATTGTTGCAGTTTATACGTTTATTACATAAAAAAATGTGTTAATGTTGTTTTATTTTACGATATATTTTAAGCTTAATCTTATTTTTCCAATCTTCAAGGCTGTTGTTTTTATATTAGTTTGTAGTTGATCATTGTTATCGTTGTTTTCAGCGTTGTTTTATTGCACCCATGAGATTTAGGCAAGCTTGTATATCTGTATGTTTCCAACTTTTGTGCATTATGCTTACATACAAAAAACTACTTTGTTTTAAGAATCCTTTTTGAACGAGCCGGATTGAAACATCTTGGGAAAACAATGAAATGGCTTGACTTTGAACAAAACATAACTTTGAAACATTTTTTTTTGTTCCAGTGTAGAGCATTCACTTTGCATTCATCTTTCTTTTCTTGCATTTTTTGGTACATTATTATTATTTACCTCTTTCGAAATATTTTTGTTTCGTCTGCGTCTAGCACCATTTTTTGTCAATTTAAAGTGGTTTTAAGCTAGAAATTATATTTTAGCGTAGGAGATTTTTCAGTTTTTGTATATTTCACGACTTATAATGGCCGATGGACTTATTAAGTCGATTTATTATTTCCAAAATAGCTGACGTTTCGCTCTCTATTGTTCTGTCACTGACTGAGAATTTTAATGAATAGTCTTTATGAGTTGATCTTGAACTTTTACTAGAGAAAATTTTAGAATGACTTTGGGAAAAATACTTTTTGTGTAATATTTTTCATGCAAAGTTATTCAAAATTCAAAATATTTCAAAGCTTCTGATTTGGAATATCGTAACATAATGTTAAAAGAATATTTTGGGCAGTGTAAAAAGTTTGCCAGTGTTAGCCCAAGTCCAGCGATATAGCCCATTTCCCAAAGATTAATAGATTGCATTTCCAAAACTTGTGAGTGAATGGAAAGGATTGTTAGGTTTGCGTAGTGTCATATGCTGATATTTTTAATATAATATTTTAATCAAACTGTCAATGCAAAATATATTGATCTGTTTATATATTTGACTGAATAGACAGCAAAAGGCAAAAAAAATGATTTCCAGTTTTGAAGACTATTTGGCTCATATTATAGGATATATCACTGGAAGTATAAATATAACACTATTGATAAGCTACTTAATGTCACATCCCATCTTCTTTTATCAAGAGTAAAAGAGCAAACAAACTCGCTAATGAAGATTAGACTAAAGGTGTTAAAAGAGATTGGAATGAAGCCATCACCGTAAAGACTAGTAGATAAACAAAAGGAAATTGACCGTGAGAATTATTCTCACAGCTTCAAAAAAATGTAATGTGAAGCTTGCTTGAGCAAACACATCCGTGATCTACGAAACGCGTTAGAGAATCATAGAGCATTTATGAACGGAAGAATTTAATCATTTAATATGCTTGTAAACAAACATTTTAATCTAATTATTGTTTGACCCACCCGTAACGTAATCATTTAAAGTAATGATCATCCATACTTTTAAAAAGAATTAGTTAATGTGGAAGCAGAAGTTACATACAGCCCACACCTTGTGTTTTAAGTTGTACATCGCCGTTAACGAACATGTACATATTTTCAAGTATTATGTAGTGGGTATGCTTCATTAGAGCGTGTAAAATCTTTCCTTTGCGAATACAATGGAGAACCTACGAAACTTCAGTTACAAGTTTTCGAGAGTGGCCAGTTGTCCGTGTACCGTGTGGTTTACCAGACCTTACACCTATAAATTTTATGTCACATCATTTTATTGAAATCCGCTTACTATGCAGTATGCAGCTACGTACGTGACTGAGTACAAAAATAGAACAATAGCCCAGCTTTAATAAGTTTCCTTTGCTATTCCATCCAGAAATAACTCAATTCATAAGGAAAATATGAAAATATTTAAGGAAAACTATGAGAATTCCTAAGCTAATTTAATATACCTATAAAATGTATATGCCTAACAGACTTGACAAGAAAAGCAAACCGCTAATGTGCTATATCAAAGGACATGACATAAAAATGATTTAAACCAAGTTTACATGCTTTGGCAATGGAAATTTTGGTTATAGTTTTTGACATTTGTTGTTTGTGCTTCGTAAATATGATAGTGGATGCATCCGTCCTTTTTCAAAAAAGTACAAATCTAGTCAGAGTCATTTATTTTTTTGCAATTACAATAGAAATATTATAGGAGAAACCCTAAGCGTAATAATAATACTGAGTTGTAGAAATGTAGTTTTAATGCAACTCTTTCACGTGTACATATCATGAATTGGTTTTGATTGGCGAATATATACATAAAATGGACGTATATATGCAATGTACATAACTTTTAAAAAATTGCTTGAGCAAAAATTTCCGATTCAACTACTATGTAAATTATGTAAAAGAAGGGTTGAAAAAACCGGAGTCACAATATGAATAGATGATGACATGAATCAGTAATGAGAATGAGATGTCAAGCAAAACTTGTAATTCAAATTTATAAGAGGGGTTTATCGTTTTTCTATATATTATATTCTTTACTACAGTGTACTGGTTAACTTTATAGTGATGATTTCATAGATCAGTGCCTGATTTTACCATTAAATGCCATATTAATATTATTATGTAAGTTAGATACGTATCGAATATAGATATGAAAACAAAACAAACTGATATAGGTAGGTATATATTTTACTTGTTAATTTGTACAATCAACAAAGCCTTTTTGAAGAAGATTAATTGCAAAGATGCATGCAGGCAGATGTGTTTGCAAAAATATTCCAAAATTGATTATTGTCTGTTGTTATTATGCAGAATGACAAAGATTACGTATAAAATGTCAAGTGGTGAATTATAAGACGGTCAAAAAAGTAGATACGAATAAAAAACTAAATCTGTGTTGTACGCACATACACTGCACAAATCACCAGTTAAACTTGTATGTAAAATTGTTGTTTTTTTGTATTTATTTGGAGAATTTTTTGTGCGCATATAGTTCGTACAATTATGTATTGTTTATTTAGTTAAGCAAATAGGTAATAAACTAGATTAAGATGTCGATAATGTATAATATGTAATTGTAATTATTATTATTATAACTTCTTTGTTATGATGTTTTACCGATTTACCTGTTGTATCGTGTGATGCAATAATTATAAAAAAAGTCAATAAAAACTACAAATTCATGAAAATCGTTGATGTAATAATGTAAATGTGTCTCGTTTTATTTCCTGAAAGTTCATAATATTATTATGATGGGGATGAAAATGTAATCATATGAAATAACTGTTATTGGGTTGTAGCAGTTGTAAGGAAGGAGGAAACATTTTATAGCTCTAGATTTCCAAACTACAGTTAGTTTGTCCGGGTTTGTCCTATTTCGAGTTGAGTAAATTGCAGATTTTATCTTAAATCTAAATCGGGATTTTTTAAATTTTAAATACTACAAATCAACACGCATTCCGAAGTATGTTATATATTTTATGTTAATAATGAACATCATTTGCCGATGTGCCTATCTGTTTATGTATATTTTATATTCTACACTTATCTTATGCATTTTAGTTTGTTTCAACTTCGTGAAATAGGTTTTTCGTATTGTATTGTGATGAGTTTCTTAAATCACACAAAATACGATCACTCATTTGAGATGTAGAAGCATATTATGGTGCTGCATAGTTTTACATTTACAGATGAAAAGTTAGATAAATAGATAGATAGATTGATAGATAGATTGATGGAAGTGATAGAACAAAAAACGACGAACTGTTAATGTAATGGGAAATTTTCAGTTTTGTACAACATAAAAATTACTGGAATTGTACAGCATAAGTTTGTAGGAAAAAGGTGTGGGAAGTAAAAACAATTTAATGTAATTGTTTTAATTACACGCACAGAGATTCCAATATATTTTTGTTGTACTACGGGCTGACATTTAAATGTTTATAAATATTGTCTTTAAATAAGTTGTTGAAATACGTAGAGATATACGCAACATATATACATCTGGCTAGGTTAGTTCCACAGATTGAAGTTTAATATTAGAACAACGAAGAAACTCGAAGAAAAATCTCTCTCGATAAATATTTAGCTACAAACACGCTGTCATCGTAAGTAAAACACAAAACGGTGCAAAAAGTACATACCTATTTGATATTAACAGAAGAAACATATAAGCAGATCAGTATGCACATGTGAATTTCATGCAAATTTTTCCTTACCGGTAGCACAACTGGTACTTTGGCTTTCAAACGAATTTTAAGAATTAAGATTTCTTTACAATATGAATTTTGCTAAGACAAAAATTGGTTCCTAGTAAGTAAATTTAAAATTTTGCAAGAAATACTTTGATATATTATAACTTATGTTCAATGCTCAATCATAGCTGTTGACAAGCATGCAAGCAGTATGAAAATTTCTAGCATTTATCATTGCAGTACATATTCTTTCTATTTATTCCCAAGCGATGACCGACTGACCGATCAGTAGCCTTTAAGGCATTTTTGTTTTGTAGATTACATGAAAGTTTAATTTTTGTCTATGAATGTCCTTTAAAATGTATTTTTATAGTGCTAGAAATTATTAATTAGCTGAAGGAAAACTGCATCCAAAACAAAAAATTAGCACTCAATAATCATAGAACAAGAATATCCTTTTAAAGCATCGTAGTTGCAATAAATGAAGGTTAAAATTTAAATATATTCCCACCGACCACATCCACCTCCGGTTATTCTGGATGCTGCATGAACTAGGCCAACGTTTCACACAAGGAGGAAAACTTATAAGTAAAACATTGATTTGGCTTTGGCTGATTCGATAAAACCACATAAACCTGTTGACCACCTACAAAACTCAAAAAGTCAGTTAGCTTCTTTAATTATGACATGTTGACTACTGGCGAGGCTGAAGCATACTTTTTATTCAATTACTGCTTCACTAGCATTTTATATAGAACTCAAAATCATTTGAAGCCTGCATTTGGCTTAGTAATTAATTTTAAAACAATTCTAATTAGCCTGATCGACAAACAAAACTTCAAAAATGCCCATTTCCCATCTCTTATCAGAATCCTTTTACTTGGAACATGAAAACCGACAAGATGGTCATAACGGGGAAGCCCATTTCTTTGCCTTACCCAAAGACCCACCTGTTGTTGAAAATAGTCATCATGTTCGATTTAACGACAACATAAATACAGTCAATTACTTTAATTCGGAACCAGATAACCAGGCAAACCATTATCAAGACGTAAATTCCACTATAATTACAAAAAATGATTCATCGAATACAAATATTCTGTACAATAGCCAAGTGGATTCGAAACAGAAGAAATCCTTTGAATTGGTAAGTTATTAGTACTGGTACAAGCATTTTTAAACAATCAATTAGCATTCAGTTATCACTATGCATTATGCTTTATGCTTGCAATAGTGGCATTCTTCATCTTTTTTTTAAAATATTAACTTTATAGCATGAAAGATAGAGTTGAGCTAGGGCATGAAACAAGAAAGGGCTTAAAAATTGTAAGCTTGTCATTGTCTACATGGTTTAGTTGGCAAAGACGAGGCAGATCTGTTTGGCAACAACGCGGTAATATTTGGCAAACATCTTTTGTTTTTGAGAAAATCTTCATCATCGCATAACATGCAGTGCAACAGGTGCACACATAGAATTTGTTACTTGCAGATGAAGAAACAAAATCGATTCGGCTATAGTTAATGTTAAACTAATTTATTAAATATTGTGAGTGT
Source organism: Entomobrya corticalis (assembly GCA_034694325.1). Classification (NCBI taxonomy): domain Eukaryota; kingdom Metazoa; phylum Arthropoda; class Collembola; order Entomobryomorpha; family Entomobryidae; genus Entomobrya; species Entomobrya corticalis. The sequence goes on from JAQFYG010000813.1 coordinate 18,114, forward strand.
TTCATAATGGAGGAATTAGTAAAGTACGTATGTCATTCCTCTGAACGAAGGGTCACAAATAAAGTAGCTTTAAATGGGTACGCGTATACAAAGAGAGGAGGAAGAGATGGAGTTTCATACTGGTATTGTGACCAGAGGAAAATTTGCAGTGCTTCATTGATTGAAAAGTCGGGCGTGTTCAGTCCAAAAGTAGATAATTATGGTAGTATCAAACCATCAAATCGTGGCTGGGATTCTGATGGACAACATGAAGCGCATCTTCCAGATTTTGAAAGGTTGTTATTTAAAAAAACAATCAAACAAGACATACTTCACCCACGAGAAAGTACCCATATTATGTTCTGTACGTACATCATAATTTTGTAGTTGGAATGGGTGTGTCGTGTGTACTTTTGATCATAATAAAGAAAGGAAACATTTTCCCAATTATCGTTAAATATTAAAATGCATGTTATAAATTACCTCTAGAATTAAGAGAGAAATCTCAATAAGAAGGAAAACATTAGAGAAAAGAAAGCGAGCCCAAGAGAAACGAGCAGCCAGAGAGGCTGGCAGTTGCCATCAAAATGAAATAGAAGAGATTAACCTGTATGCTGAGAATACTGAGGAAGATAAGGGAAATGAAACCGAAGAACTTAGAATAGTCAGAATCGAAAATGTTTCTGATCATCATGATGCACGTTTGGAAAACATTTCGAATCCCACTGTTCCATATACTGATGTATGAAATGCGAAAGTTACATATACACAAAACTGCAAAAAATTGATAATGAAAATTCAAAAAGCTACAAGGGTATTCCTTTGACATCTTTGTATATTTGTCATACTTTCAGAGTGTCGATGCTTCCGTGACTCCTGTTTTGATTGACACAGACGGTGGATATTATGACGCATGGGCACTTGCTTTGGCATTGGCATCGTCAGCAAGATACGGTGAAAAGAAGTTTAAAATTGTTGGAATCACAACGGTAAATGGATGCACCACGGTGGATAACGCTGTACAAAACATTGGACGAGTGTTGCGCACGGTTGGAGGAAATGCTCAAACTACCCCTGTCTTCAAAGGAATGGATAGTTCCTTACTCGGTGCCAAAAACAGCACTCCACGACCAGCATTTTTCGGTTCTGATGGATTTGGAGATGCATTGTCTCCAATATCCCCAGACCAAGAACAAAAGGTCGTACCAGAGCACAGTGTTAATGTAATCATTAAACTTGCTGAAAAGTACAGAGGCAAACTTACCATTCTTGCACTGGGTCCTCTGACAAACTTGGCAATGGCTGTGAAGCTGAGACCTGAAATAAGGAATTATGTCAAGGAAATTTTCATTCTGGGAGGAAACTCGGAGGGAATAGGAAATGTAACCGTGTGTGGTGAGTTTAACTTTTACACTGATCCAGAAGCGGCCCATATTGTCCTTGAAAATTTTAATGCATGCCCGGTGTACCTTCTACCTTGGGAGACGTGTATGAGGTCTGCCGCATCAAGTCATGTATGTACTACCACCACTTATCTCAAACTATTTACTAGATATATAGGGCATCCCGATATATAGCACTTGTAGTTGTAATATATGCTTATGAAAAATCTGATCCGGTTTATCAAATTACTGCTATTATCTGTCATTGACTTTTAACGATTAGATTAAATGATTAAATTTCATGCAGACATTCCGGACGCAAACAATTGGTACCTTGAACACTCCTGTTATGTCTCTATTGAATAAAATTGAGTCCAAGAATTTAAGAAATCCTAGCGAGTCTTGGATAGCTCCAGATGCTGTGGTGGTTGCCGCTTTTATAAATCCTAAGGTTTGTTTGTTGTAGTTGTAGCTTTATGTTGTCAAACTGAATGTATTACAGAAAAGAATAATGTCAAGAGTCAAGAACCGCATTAACTTTTTATTGGTTTTAGATAATGCATAAAACCGAGCATTATCATTGTTCGATTGAGCTCCAAGGAAAGCATACAAGAGGGATGACAATAGTTGATAAAAACTTTGTGAACCAGAAACGTGCAAACGTGACGCTAATAACTGAGATAGACCGTCAGGCATACGAAGGCATGTTGGTTGAAGCTGTAGGAAATCATCAACCGTACGGATTACAAGGAGTCAACGCTAGCATGAAACTAGATCAAAATTATTTTTGATTGATTTGATATGCGTGTAAGTGCCAGTGTGAAGCACCAATAAAATGAACAATGAGAAATGAAGAAGAAAACCATTCTAGATTATAATAACCTACTCAATAACTAATACACAGCAATAATATATACATTTAGAATAAGTTTTGGAGATTTGAGCAACAAGCATCAGGCTTGTAAATAAATCTGTTTTATTCATAACTTATTTGTTTAATGAACAGAGAGATACATCTCTGGATGTATAATAAAAAATATCGGAATGCTTTTAGTTTGCACGACATAATAAAGTAACATTTTGTGGCTTTACACCATTTTTGACTACTGCATAACTGCACGATTTGGTTTAAGGTTTTAGCATAAAACTGGTTTCATGGCGTTGACTATGACTAACATAACAACTACTCGATAGTCTAAACGATATCTATACTATTATACTATTAAAATAAAACAATTTCATTGAAGCAAGTTGTGTAGTGAATGATATTTTCCAACCAACATTATGCTCAATACTTGTTATTATCGGTACAAAGTAATTTTTCATTTGTCACTATTTTTCTAATTATTTTCTAAATTTAAGTTGAACCTGTGAGATTTCGGTATTCTTGCGCCGTTTGTTCCGAGACGAAATAATTACGCGTTATATTATAAGATGGCTTCACTTATTCAGGAATGTTTTGGTCATCATGATTTTGAACAGTGGAGCTTGACGGTGTCTCTGTTGATGAAGTACAGTTTTTCTCAACTACAACTTGGTTTTGGGTACTGTCACCAGCATTGCCTTCATCACTGTCGTCTCCTTCTTCCATACTTTGATTTTGATTGTTTTCTTCAGCCATAACTTGTCTAATTTCTTTACTTGACTTCAATAAATCTAATAATTTGGAGTGAATGTCATCATTGCGAGTTTCCAGAGAATCCAGAGCTGACTGCAATTGGTCTAACTGGTTATTAAGTGCAGAGAATTCTGTAACGCATAAACAAGTCAACGGGTTAGATCATATTATACTATACTTCGAATATTTAATACTTTTCTTTCATCCCTCCTTTATCATTTATTATGCTACAATTTATTATTGTTGCCTCACCTTGAGGGCCAAATTCTTCATCATCCAATTCATCCTCGTCGGGCGCCTCATTTCCTCCTTCCATCAGTTCCTCTCCATCATTATTTTCATCGACATTCATATTATTGTCTGGATCAGCTGGCTCCCGATTTCTGTCAGCGGTGGGGTCATTTTCCATTTTGTAAAAACCTTGCAGTTCATCCAACATCATCCAAAAAACTGTCTATGGATGGCAGCTGAAACTGGAATTTAAAAAAATAATAGCATGTCATCAACTATTAGTGATGAGTTAATATGAGACGGTTATTAAAATGTAATAATAATAGCTCTTTAAAGAAGTCTACCTTTCCAAATTTGAAAAGTAAAAGCAATTAGCAATGACTGTCTTTTTATGACTACTCCCTATTTCCCATTCAACTTCTCTGCTCGTCCTTCCTTGGCTGGAACTCCACTCCTCTGATAACTGACGACTGACGCCAACTTTCCCCTTCTCCAGTCAACCACACCCTCTTCAATCTAATCCAACAGATTTCCAAAAGATAATCTCAATTTCTCAAGTTATTTAATCACAAACAACAACAACAAACCAATCCCTTATTTAAATGCACCCATTCAAAGCAAATGCTTTCGTTTTACTTTATTATCATCTGTTCAAATATTTACATTTTTCTTTCATTCCTCATCTTGTTTTTGTTTCCAACAACCTTCAATTTTTGGAACACCCACATTTCAATTTTCGCAGACTCTCTCCCATTCGCTGAATTTCAGCCCACCTGATCTCCATAAAACAAACCATTTTTTTCTCAACCCCTCACAGTTTTCCACATACATCCACCTCTACAACGTCACCATTCAGTATACACACTTACGTGAAAAAGCCAAACTAGCTCCCCTCCATATAACCTCTTACCCAACTCATCCATCTCTTCCTATCAGCTCAATGCTTACAAATTCTGACAGCCGATCTGGCAGCTCAATGCATGCCGGCTTGGCTTTCGGCTTCTCTGTCTATCTCTCTGTGTGTTTTACCCTTTCCCCCTTCTTCATACTCTTTCAAGCTATATCCCTGTGTGGGTTCGCTAGTCCGCTATTTCCCCGCATAAAAACAGGCTACAGTCACGTAAGCCAGTCTAAAAGCACGCATCTCACAATTAGGCTTGTGCTAAAAATAGCAAAGCTGTCGTTAGTTTTGGTGCGGCGTGAGGTCGCGGTGCCTCTCTTTTCGCTTGGCTTCTCCAGTTAGATTTATACATCGTCATCATATCATCACCACCACCACCATCATAAGCTATAGCACAGCAAAAAAGCAACGCAAAAGGAGAAAACGACAACGCAAACGACAGAAAGACATCTCGTCCTTCACTTCGCTTCTTACAACGAGAGGGCAAACAAGACAACAAGAGGCAAGCCATTTTGCTAATTTTTTAAACTCCGCGTCGACGTCCAAAGTTTAAAAGTTAATTAAACTACCACCTCGTCTTTTGGGAAGATAAAAGTGAGTTGCAACGTACAAATCACTGCTGAAGTCATCATTTTTCTGCGAGTGATTGAGGGACGCGAATACGACTAGGAAAATTATAAATTGTAAGGAGCGCATCGTTTTGTTAGTCTTTAAAAAAATAAGCTAGTTGGTGGTATTAGTCGCGAGACTAGTATCATCATTAGACGTTGAGTGCAATTATGAGCTAACTAATCACAAAAAATGGCAACGGAGAAGTGATCTCAATGTAAATTATTTTGGTAAGTTGAGTTTATACATTTTTTTAAACAGTTAGTTTGATTGCATTGTTTTGTTTGTTTTTTTTCGATTGTTTTGTAATTGTAATCAACTTTAAGGTATTTATGGAAGGGATATTACATTAGTTAGCAATAATTAGCATTCTTTCTAGTTAGGCATATGTTTGGCCGTTTGACGGGAACGCACCGAGGTCGAGGTGGTGCTTTTTACATCTATTATGCACCAATGCACCATGCATTTACATTTAATTACATCATCCACTGTTGAATGAGAGGTTAACACTCAACAGCTGACTTTGACACTGTGAAACTGGGAAGGAATTGTTGACGTACTGGAGTTAGTTGAAATCATCAATTGAAACTTAGTGGCATCAGTTCATCAGACAGGCTTAAAATTTGTTTTATAGCACATTTATTCATTAGTAGGTATTTAGCATACTCTAAATATTCGATTTATTAATTTAATAGAGTTAATTTAAACGGTGACTCCACATTAAGTCAGCTGTTAGATCCCTTATCAAGGAGTTCCGGTACTTGAAACGTTCTGTTTCGGGTACATGGGATACCATGAACTAACAGCGTTACATATGTGGTAAATTAACTTGATTCAATGAGTTGGCTGTTTTCTTTTCTTGTGAAAGCAGCCTTAGTTGTGGATCAGACAATTTTTGGTAATTTATAATTTAAAGTCTAATGTATTATAGAATAGATAGTTGTTTGGGGTTTGTCGGATTCGTAGACCATTCAATCTAATAATATATTTATGTAGGGAAACTATTATTAAAATAAACCTGACAATCAGGAATTTAAGAAACCGAGTCATTTCTGATGAATATTAGAAAGAAGTTAGAATTTCTATT
>JAQFYG010000814.1:0-23868 GCA_034694325.1 Entomobrya corticalis
AAATATATCTTCAACATATTACAACCAGAAACAACCCCGGCGAAGCCGGGTTTTTACATTACATCTGGCACTTACCTACCTCGGTATTTACCGATTTATTAAAGCATGACTTCCTGAAGAATCATTTTCCAATACTTTTTGTTGTGTTAAACATCTTACCCCTTTCCATCTTACAATGCTCTCTTGCATGCACAACTTTTGATCTTAACTGATACTTTTGGTCTTATAATACCAAAAACATGCAATTCAGTCAAATTTAAATGAAGTAACTACAAACGCGCAGCAAATCTTACATTGTTTAAAATAATTTTTAAAGCGTGAGCAATAATTTTCAAATATGATATGAATGGCAGCTTTCATGGAATATTAGTCGTATTATTTACTACATTAAAACAATGTAAACTTATATAGAAACTTATACTTATGTAATAACACATTTACTGAAATAGTTATCATATTGTCGTCATCATGTACGATGATCAGCTTATTTCGTTGAAAGAATGACAATATTATCATCTTTTCTAAATGAAGCAAGAAAAGGACGTGCATTGTTGTGCAAATAACCATCTTTCCCCATGAAATCAGAGTGTCGAAAAGGAAAATAGGATGGAAATGGAATGGATGATGCGAATAGCGATGATCATTGTCATCAAGATAATGGTGTTGGTGGGGATGAGACTTCTTACACGACACGTTTTCAAAAAAAATATGCGTATACGTATCTGTACGATCACCATTTAATATGTACATTGCGTATTTCCACAGCAAGTCAAGATAAAATGTAATGTATTTTATATGTACTATATACATTCTCTTTACTGAATACTTGTGTTACCATTACCTTCGCTATCATCATGATCGTCAAACACACAGCAATAATGGGATCGCTGTGTAGTACCATTACACTGGGTTTTGCTTCTATATGGGCGTTTGTAAACGTGATACGTACTTAGATATTGCACATTTTTGAAGAAGTCCCACAATCATCATCGTCATCATCAGTATTCCACATTGAAAGAAAATAGAGTATCTGATACAACACAGTAATGGGAATGACAATGCTATGCAATAACACTATACGGTAGTGGCAAAGTGCGTTTTTTCTTACTACATCCTTCCCCCTTCAATTCTGATATGGCACGACAGAAGTGGTGCATAGATAGAAATGACGTCGGTGGAGCTGTGAAGTGCATTGTTGCTTCTCATTCTCTCTGCTGGAGCCAAATCCATTGTATATCTTTTGTTGATTATTCGTGCAAGGAAACTAGAAGAGCTCCAACCTTTCTCTGGGAATTGCCTTCTTATTGTAATGACATAGGTTTTCTAGTTGTGAGTCAGTTAGACGAAAAATGCGCTGTTATTGTCTGTTTCTGTTCCCGTTTCTTGCTTATTTAAAAAATGCTTTTCTTTTTTAAAAGAAAATATTTTCATTTGAAAGTGAATGCTTATGATGGATGAGGTAAGCAAAACCAATGCAACGGAGTATAGAGTCACAATATTCGATTAACTGCAGTGTCTCCTCATGTCTCGTAAGTACATTACGTATTACGTATGTCGTCGTTTTGTCTGCATTTTGAAAAAGAGACAAGAGACGGCTGCCACAGACGGCAGTGCAAGAACCTAATTCCAGAATAATGGTTATTATCTTGTGCAATTCAGTATTTAGCACTCTCATTTTAATGACTGTAACTCGTCTCAAGTTTCTGCTCAAGTAATGAAGAGTTCTCAACATTTCATGTTGACTTGTCCGTTATTTAATATATAATATTAATAATAATTCTTATGCAATTTCTCAATAAATGGTTTTGTGGAGCATATTTTAAAGGCTTAAATAAGATAAGAGTCTTCTTACAACTACCTTTGTCGGTACCATTTAATCGACTTAAGTCTGCACTGTCGGATATTATGAAATAAGTAAAAGGCAGAAACTATGCAAGTGGTAATGTGCTAAAATGGACCGCGCAATGCTCTGCTCATTTGCTTTGTTTGGTAAAATTTTTGCTAAGGCACGACATAATATTATTAATATCGTATTTTAGAAGACTGCGTGAAAATTTTAACTTGATCAAGTTCAGTCGGGATCTGGATGACTTCATAAAATATTCCACTCCATTATCCAATAATAATATTGAAAACAGCATCCTACTCGTAAATATACATGTCAACATCAACCAAAAGTGCAGTTATGGAAGGAATTACTGATTGTGCTTATGCAATGTGTATGTTGTGCATTCTATGTTTTTTACTGCAGCTAAATGTGTGATTCTTACTCTACAAGCTGTCACCTCCATTCCACCTTTTGCTAGCGTACGGACATAATTCTTCCAAGATGGATCACAGGAGAGGAGGGTAAAATGGATTTGCTCCCTTCATCAGATGCATATAAGCATACCTACATGTGTATTCACTCATCGTAAGTATGCAACATGTAGCATGCCCATTTTTATATTAAGAAACGGAAATAATGGTTATTGTTAACAAAATGATTTGTACAAAATATTGGAACCATCTGCCTGCACTACTGCTTGTGCCCGCCATAATCTAGCTCCATCAGACAAGTCCTTTGTTTCATTTTCTCTTATTCATATAAGTATTTAAAAGGACACATTGTTAGGTTGACCTTACTCGTACTAGATTGAAACGTGACTATAAATATAAATATTAAATTATAGCCTTTATTAAACTATGAATCCAATATCCAATATTTATTAAAATATGAACATAACTATCAAAGGAAATACGGAAATATAGCGTTTAGTTAAGTAATAAGCAAGCTGTGAATGTTTTGTTTTTTATTTCTGTCCATACGGACTACGGACTAGCTCCCATTTTAAAGTAGTAATTACTATTAATCCTGTTGCTACTATTCTCAGCGTGAGCTTTAACACTTTCCCTTTTTGATTATTGAGAACGAACATATGAAACCAACCACATACAACTTCACAATTATTGTTATTATTAGGATGGAATGATTACATTTATGATTTCACAGACGATGATGAGTTTGTCAAATGAGCAAGCGAGTGTTTCAGAGGTACTTACACATAACTTGCAGCCGCAGATGGTGTTTAGCACATGTCGTGTATAGCCGTTACATGACCATTTTACATTGTCTTATACTGCTGAATTATTGCTTTACTACAAGTTGTTTTACTATTCTACTATCTAAATTATAGAATGTCTAGCATTTAGATATAATACTTTGTGTGTTCGTAGTTTTCAGAATGCTTGCTTCTTTACTATGTATTTTACAAATAAAGTTTATCTTTAGTATTTAGCTCAATGTGTGGTCAAATGGAATTTAATTAGTGTCAAATGCAACTTCTCATTACACGTCTATCAGATGATCGTTAAATATAATGATGTGACACATTGAAAATGATGATAATATGAAATTGCATGGAAGCATCCCTGCCGTGTCTTTGGCTCCCCTGGTTCATTATCTAGCGCTTCTCAAGTCATAAATAAAGGATAAAATGAATGAAAGCTGACTTATTAAAATGGATGGATAAACTAGTTGAACGTAAGCAGACAGTTGACTATTGATGTGCTGCCTCTTTCTCTTCTACACAATTGTAAAGTTGGGTGTAAGTATTCATACAATACCACCATCAACAAAATTCAATCTTTTTATTTTAAATTGAGCACCACACCAACCAGCAAGCAGCAGAAGGAGGAATAATAATTTCATTATGGATTTCATTTTCCTCCCTGCATAACTAGCAAACAGCCTTTTGCAGCCCTGAACTATCAGATGTAGACTCAAACAAAGCATATTAAATAATGAGACTTTCTTACAAAACTTACTCCTTTGATTTTAGGATACATAATTTAAACATGCAAGGTAAAATTTTCTCCTTCAAAATTAATATTTGTCAGGTAGAAGATATGCAGATATGCTTGGTCATACTATCTTCATATTTGCATTCACGCATGCATCACCTCATGAAATCGTGAAATCGTAGTGTCCAGCAGAGATGAACACTACTGGCACCACACCAGTAATACCAGTTCAACCGATTCATTCTATCACGTTCAAGTGTCAGCAGAGTATCAAGTACTGGAATAGGCTATACGATAATATTTATTCATTTGTAAAATGCTCTAAACTACACTGATATAACCACAAATGCACATCCCAGACTCTCTTCTTTTTTACCCATGTTCAGTTCCAAACTACATAATATACAGTGTGCTCTTCATCATAATCATAATAATAGTTTGTTATTGCAATCATATTGGTAGTGGTGAGTGGTGACGGTGAAATATATAGTAAGAACAGAGAGTAACACCACCATGCAATATAAGTTAAAAAGGGAAAGAAAAGTAGGCATAGGCATACTCATTTGTTACTTTCACATTTTAGAAGGCTTCGAACGTGTTCACTTTGAAGGTTTTTATTATGTTTCTTCCGTGATGTCAAGGAAGTGGCGTGCCTGCCAGATAATAATATAAAATCGTATTGCTTTCTTTTACTCTAACAAGCTAGGTAAATATACATAATATTATATGTATGAATACGTTTGTGTATATGCCACATAGTATAGGTATCTTATATACAATCCATTGATTCTTGTAAATCGAAATGTAAACTGGAGTCCGCCACTGCTTTTTGAAAGGCTATTCATTACATTTTATAATACATTTATCGGTTTTAACTATGTTTGAGCTGTGTTAGGTCTATCACACAATCTGTTACCACATGCTGACAAATATTCCATATTTCATAAGAAAACTGTTTTGGTATTTTCTTTTTGTCAGTTGAATATACATACATTCATTACAATAGGCTTATTCAACTTACACTGCATGTTCGAAAGCTATAATAATACAATATGACGATCGGAATAATAATATAATAATATGTGCAAACCACTTCTGTACTTCACGTCCATCCGTGCATGTTTACCACCACCATCTCCACCACACAAATCATACTGATTTGGATTGGCGTGGACTGGAGCAGCAGTGGTGGTGGTGGTGTCCAAGTGGAAATGTTGATTTGATATCAAAAAATTGGTTTCCTCTCGGCTCACCTCTGGCATGGGGTCTTTGCTCCTCTCGGGTTAACTTGTCTTCTCCATAATATACTTTTTTTCTTTCTCTGTTATAATAATGTGCATGAGTAAGTGCGTGTATGTGTGGTGGGGTAATAAATAGACTGCACCATGTGAATATGAAATGTGTGACATGAACGAAGAATGCTAACAAGACTTGAACCCACTGCTACAAATACATAAAATTATGAGTTTTATGCACATTTTGGACATATCTAAAGGGGAAGAAGAAATAATCAGCAACGAAAAATGAATTTGTACAATATGTATAAAAGAAGACGAGTTATATATATTTGATAATATGACATGAGCAAATTATATACACCATCATAGTCATAGGTGGGCACTTACACTATTTTATACCTACCAAAGTGATTTTGCCAGTCTCAACAAATAGCCGATTTAACAAGTATATGCATTCGAGATTCCTATTTTTATTAAACATTTTTATATATTTTCATCTTAGAGAAGCTGAATGAGAAAGAATGGCTCGTTCAACCCATGAAACTGTATATTAAATATCATATTTACTAAATATGAAAAAGCCCACATACCATGCTACTTTACAACACACTTTCTTACAACTCAGCAACCAACCACACACAAAGAACACCCAAAATTTACTCGCACTTATCATATCAGGATGTCTTGAACCTGAAAGAAGAAGCGAATGCGTAATGACGCTCAATTCAATTATTATCATTCAATTTTCAATTCATATCACATCACAAAAATATTACCACTTTTGACTTGCTTAAAACGGCAGGCTTGTGTGTCTGTAGAAAACAACCAGTCATTCACTCAGTACTACACGGTATTATAAGCAATGAATAAGCTCAAATTGAATAGTTGTATAGGTATGCATTAGGTTATAGATATGTACAAATAGTTGAATGAGAATGAGCATGATGGGATACTATTTTCTTGAAGTTGCCTTACCTTTTCTTCTTGGGAGAAGCATGCATGCTTATTCTTCATAAATTCCTCTTCACTTGCCAAATAGTTGTTTGCGCGCATTATATTGGTTGAACAATAGTCTTTCATTCATAGGCTTTTTATACATTCTTCCATTTCCCATTGTTAAGAAACATGCACATTTTGCCGTTGTGGGTTAAACTTTGTGTATAAATGTTATAGGCTCATTTGAGCATTGTTATCAGCTAATATACCCATTGTTGACCGGTTTTTCTTAAAGAAGAGCTTATGTTAACAGCATACATGCGATAATTTGAGATATTTAGTGTTTTATTGTGATGACTTGGTCGGATTGGCTCATCATCTTCATTAGATGAGCGAGACTGTTCAAAGTGAGAAAGGCGCAGTATTAGAACTAAGCACCTTTATGTATATAATGTCGATCAGATAAACCCAAAAAGTTTGCTCAAATTATTCCCTACATTTAACTGAAAGACGGCTCATTATTACCTTTGCAAAATAATGTATTTTATTAATTTTTTAAATAAAAACTGGATGTTTTAAAGATTAAATACAGACTGGAGCAAAGGCAACAAAAGTGAATAAACCAAATCGTATGACAAAATGTTACCCTAAATTCAAATAAAATATCATTGTGGTAAACATAATTTGATCTTTCAAATAAACTTCTTTCTACTTCACTGCGTTTCAACTTCTATTGAATTCATACCCTCAAGCTGTGTGTATAAAATACCATCAACAATTCAATATACTATGTGAATCCAAAAAGTAATCTAAAGATAATCTTTGAATAATGCACATCGTGAATATAATAGTAGATGCACTGCATAACGCATCAAGATAAAATCATAAAATCAATAAATGCAATGAAGAATAGAATCGATGCAGCACCACCCTTTTTTAAATTGATAAATTGATTTTGAAGCACGCCTATTTGTCAAATCAAAGTCAATAAATTGAATGGATGTAGTATATAGTGTTCTGTTGATACAATGCCGATCCATGCAACACTACCATTCATGACGAAAAGTTGTTATCTATTTCTAAATGAAAGCAAAAGACTTGTACATAACAATAAAAAACTTGCATTTGCATGATAGAAAAAATACAGAAAATTTCAGGCCATTTACCGTAAATAAGCATCCAAAAGATTTTTGCTCTGTTGCATTGTCTGAAAATTTGAATTTAAAACTTTTCGTTTTAATTGACTTTTCTCTTTTTGGAATTGAAATGAATGGCCTTTTAAAAATCAATCGAAACGAATTCTCACGCAAGTACAAAATCTTTATTTTTTGCCTGAGTATCTGTATCAAAATGGTACTTTTAGTAGGTCGGAACTGTATCCTCCCATTTGTCAATTTAAAATGCAATAGAAAGGGTACATTATTTACAAAAAGGACGTTTCAATCGAATTGCTTGTGTCAATGACTCGTTGTATTGACCCTCTTCTGGAATAGCAAGAACCGAAAATCCAGAATAGAAACGGGATCATTGACCGGTGAAAAAACACAATTTATTTATTCAATGATAATCTTCATTTTAAGCCATGTACCCTTTCTCCAGCAAATGAAACCAAAATATCGCCTAAATAGGTTTGTAATTGAGAGTAAAGAAAATTGAAGTAGATATTTATTTTTTGTAGATGTTTCTGAAGGAAAGAATTGCGCTTTTCAATAAATGAATACAACACGCGTATAAGTAGTATAGCACAATATCATCTCTATAAATCTTGTGCATTGAAAAGAAGAGAAAAAACACAAAATTATACAAAGGTTTCGGTTTAGGGCATATTTCATGTTTTGTGAATGTTTTCTATTCTTTCCTTTTCCTTTTTGATTGAGTTTCCTCATTTCCTCAGTTTTGCGTTTGTGATGCGATACATCATTCATTCTTTGTTATACCTTTTCGTAGAGAGAGAAAGGATAGATATTCTTCATCCGTACTTTGATTTTGATTATTACAATGTGATCCTAGCTTGTTGATGTCTCTAATAGACATTTCCATGAATGTGTACGTATGTATTATAGGTAACTGTTATAGTACACAGGTTTACATTATTTTGATATATCAGTGAATTCATATAGATGGAGATTGATATCGATAGCTTAAAAATTTCTCATCGAACAATGGTTGTGGAGATGGCAAGAGACATTTTACGACTTTTTACGACATGTCAAGGCAATAAGTTAGACTCAAGGTTTTGTCACTTTTCTGTTACAAATACACGTTCTCTTACTCGTATATGTTATGTGCATACATGTGTTGTATTGATAAAGAAACGAAAGAATTGCAGTTGTGATTCTGTTCTTTCCTTATACAAATTGAAAAGTCGGTAGTAGTGGCAGCAACTCAGAATCATATTGCTTACTACTTGTTCTCAGAGGTAAAAAGTTATCAAATTTTGTATTGTTGTGGCCCAATCAAGCACGAGTAACAATTTTACCGTAAGTAAACTTACTGAAGGCTGATATGTGCATGAATGTGCACATCACGATAGAATAAAATATTTAACAAAAGAAGAAAAACAGTTTTTAAAACACGTACGTGTGTAACTTGTGTTTAAAATTCGTCTTTCATTGGTGCTCAGTCAGCAGAAATTAGAATCGGTTGTTACATATCGCACGGTTATTGTAAGATTTGGGCTTATTTCCAGTATTAATTTTTAAATTTGCTGTCTAGTGGTAATAGGTATGAAATATGAATCACTTTTACTCTTTACCAATGATTTAAACAGTCCAAAGACGCTCAAAATGTTCTTGATTTTGTACGCTAAAGCCTTCGATGTAACAATCATCCAATCAAATAGACTTACACGGCATCAGCCTTTCCTTGCTGATTTCCGCTTTCTTTTATACATACATATGCAGGGTCAGGCGTTTGCTATATTCTGACGGACAAGCGTGTAAAGGCAACGGAATCAATTTTGTGACAACTCAACCCTACAAAATGCCAAATTACTTCACCAATAGAATTATTAGTAAAATGATATGTTAAAACTGGTAAACCTATTAGGAGAAACATGCAATCCATGAAGCTGCTGACATTTTATATTTTGATCTTTTGATATTTTCTAAATGTCACGTTTTTATGATCATATCTTGTTGTGTGAGACTTGATAAAAAGAAGGAAAGACAAAAGGCATGACAAGGGGCGATGGTGATCATGTAGCTGAAGGTTTTTTGTTGTGGTAGTCCTGCAGCATGCATGAACGTGATATTTCAGATGAAATCTGAAGAAGCAATGTCCTTACGCTTACTTATTTCACTTTCTGAAACTGTCTAATAACTTTGGATAAACATTTTAGACCGTGCAGGATTATAGGAGGATTATTACCTACTTTTCTGTTAGCAAAAAAATGTCATAGTCATGTTCTTTTCATTTGGAAAGATTTTCATCTCTTAATATATAGTTTTCTTGCTGTTGATTACTTTATTCACAATTATTATATGGTTTCAGTCAGTCTACTAGTCTGACAATGCTTAATTTTTACTTAGCGGGACTTACCAACTGTGAGAGCATTACCCTGCTCTTATCTGTGGTAGAGTTTAACAGGATGAATCACTAAGTTGGAAAAATGGAGTAAGTATAATAAGTATATAGCCATGATTAGTGTGCAAACAACGTTGTGAAAAACGTCATATTTTTTCTGTTTGAATAACATGGGAGGAAATTTCAGAATTTTTAATACTCGTGGAAGCCAGTAATCCAAATAAATAGTGGGTGCGTAGAATTTTCTAGTTAATTTACATAAGGTGATAAAATATGATGGGGTACCATAATACTGTGTGTAGTTTGATGATAATGTTTAGGAGAGGAACAAAGTGGAATGGGTTTGAAATTGTTTGTACGACATATTTGTGGGGATGATGATAAGATACACAAACTTTCTAGGTTGCATTGTGCTGTACCGTATGGACTTGAAAAAATAAAAGCTGCTCACTCGTCAAAATTTCATTCTTGATATGCATGCATCATCAACAGCTCTATTTCACAGAATTCCAACATGATATCCCTAGACAATTCTTCATCCAAATCTATCATCAACAAAGCTCTTTCTTTTAAAATTCTTTTCATGAAAGATCATCGCCATGATCATGATAATGCGCATAATAGGAATATTACACAACTACCTAGATATTACATATATTATGTACCTACTCAGGTTAACCCTTGTAAAAATGAAAAAGCTGGAGCAATCTGGTCTACTCCTTTTTGGTACGGAACTTGGTGAGACGTGAGTTTGAATCTCTGTTCAAGTCTGTTATTGTGGCAAGGTTTGTTTTCTTAAAACAGAAGTAGAGGAAAGGTTTTTCTAGTAGTATTTGCCTCTAAAGAACAGGCAACCTCTGGTATATGCTCTTGTTTTTCTCACTCACAGGAAATCTGATCTGTATTATGTACACACTCTCCAAGATTAAATAGTGTGTATTATGACAGTGTAGTTGTGTCTATTTAGATTTGGGCTTGTACTTCCTCTTCCATGATAAACTGGCAGTTCCGCTCATTATTATTGTTGAGGCTTTTGCTATTGCAAGTTGGAAGATTTTGAATGGTAAAAAGGTAGTTAAAAGTATATCATATTAATTTTAAAAAACCATTTTTCCTAGCAATATGCCATACCACCGCAAAACAACATATTAATAGGAAGTGAAAATTGATGTAATGATGAGCGAAAGTAAAAGTTTTTTAAAAAATACTACAATGATCACATGTAAATTTTTAAAAGTTGTGCATATATTTTTTAAATAATAAAATGTCACATTTTACATTTTAAGCTTTTTAAAAAGAGTACGAGAGGGAACCTTCAAACAAAACAAAAGTTTCCCCAGAACCGTCGCCGCTCACGGTTGAAAAAACTTTTTGTCAACATTTTTTCGGGTGAAAACTTTCTGCATTGCTGTAAATATATCCGTCTTCCTTCCTCTTTTATTCCACACACACGTCTTTTTGTCCATAAGAAAAACGTGCATGTATAATATTCGTAAGAAGATGTACTTGGTTCAATAACATTTTTATAGTCCTATTGCCGCACATTTTACTTTCCTTCTGCTTTTGCTGTAGAAGGAGCAGTGAAAAAATGGAGCCTGCTGCCTGTCGCATCTCATTCTAGTTAGTATATAGCGTATAATATTTAAAGGTTCTTTTCCTCTCGTCTATATGCGTGTCTTTTTTGTAGGATGATGGCTGTTGTTTGTTGGTGCTACTGGTGCTGGTTCTGCTTGTGCTGCTGCTAGCGCTGTTACATTTTTAGTGAGCAGTTTACGATGAATTGATGGACAGAGAAACGGCCAAGACGAGCCATTATTTAGCGTATTATAATAATAACATGTCTTAAAACGTTGAAACATAGTCATAAGCCATAACTCAGTTTATGTTACTGCTACTTTGCGTTCTGGGGAATAATATTACGACCGAAAGAAGTTGTATTGAGCTTGTTATATATGATATAAAGTTTCAGAGATGCGTAAACAGTAAACATTTTGTTTGAATATAGATGTTATATTATAGGCATATACCTAGGTATAATACATTTTGTGCATGAGGCATTTTTTAAAAGAAATAGCAATAGCAAGAGTTACAAGTATCAAAAGAGTGGCATTTTAATGGACTAGATTTTAATAGTGCGATTTTGCAATAGAGGAAAATGATGCTCCAAGAATGCATATATACATAACTGGTATTATGACTTACTATTTGGCAGAGTAAAAGGTTTTTCTTTGTGAGGAATAATGGGCGAGGTGGAAATAAACTTTGCTAGAATTTGGCATTTTAAGGTACATTTATAGCAATATTGACTATTTCAACTATAAATTAGAATTTGCATGCTTGAATGGAGCTACTCAATAAGAAGTTTAGTAGGGAAGTCAGTCAATTTTGACTTATTGCGATTAGACTTACTGTGTGTTATTTATAATATCAAATTTACTTTTGTAAGAATAAGATAAATATTTCTGCTACCATACATCATACATCCATTTCATTGACGCTCGTACACCTGTAACATTAATCATAACTGGGTTAAGTAGATTCCCTTGTTCTGCAGTGGTATTTTTGCCTTGAACACTTGATTTCATGCACGATATAACTGTACACGTCCTGCCTGAAAGAAGAATGTAATATTCCATTTACTTATAGTAAATGAGACAGAATTTACTTTTAGTAAACATTTATGTGTCCTAATCTTTTATAAATCCCCACAAAGTTTTCATGAAATAAAAAGACAAAAAAACGACACGTGAAGACGTAACACTAATTGCTTTTTTACATGCAGTTGTATAATGAAATAGGAATTCTACATTTTTCTTTTCAAATGCTTGCTTTATATACTTACCTACTTACTATATAACTTGTGACTAATATCAATATACTGACTTACTTGTGACTATCGACATATTGTCGTCCGATGTTTTAGTATCAGTTCTCCCAATGGCAGGAGAAAACTAATATTTGACGAATGTTAACAGCAAATAAATAAACAATAAACTCATCAACGAAATATTGTTACCTTTATGAATACATTTAGATTACTGATGTGAAAAAATGGTATAATTATTATAACAATTTCTAACTGTATTCAGCAAATTTTCTGTGCATAATAGCATCATGGTGTCAATGCAGAACCACAGTAAAAACAAAATTATTGAAACTAGAATATCAATACAAATACATTATACATATTTATGGTTAACAGTGTGTAGAATTATGGCATTGCCAAAAGGAAAACTTTATTATTTCAGATTATTTGTTTGTTTGAAAAAATAATTATTACTGTTCCATCGAAAAATCTTATTAACAGCACCACAGCTCTATTTTTTATGGTTTGAAAACATTTTATATTTCCTCCCCCTTGAATACAGTAGTGGGCATATGATGTAAATATATATTGTACATAGTTTAATAGTTACCAAATTTCAATATCACTTTTCCATTCTGGTCTTTATCCTAATTCAGAAAAAAATATTCAAATTTTCAATGAAGTAAAAAACGTTTTAAAAACTCCATTTCTTCTTCTATGTTGATTTAATGGTTAGTGGGCTTAAATAAAACTTGAGTTAATAAACATCATGGGTGACCAGATGCACCCTGCTGTTCCACCACTCCAGAATCCCAATGGGAAGCCAATTCATGTTTCCACTACCACCAACTCCAACCACCACCGTCATGAATGTTGCTCTTCTATTCTATACTTCGTTACTAATATCTCATGCTTCTTTCTACTCTCATGTTTCTAATATTAAAAAGAAGCATTCAGGTTTAGTTTCTTTCACCTTTATAAGGGCATAAAAGTGAATGCATCTAAAAGTGTACAACATGTATCCTTGATATTCGTTTTATTCAATCATTCCATATTATGCATGCAATCTTACTGTCTTATTGTACAAGAGATTTGTAGCATTAATTTTTTCTGTATGTTCAAATAGAGAAGAGGTTAGTACATTCTTAGGATTTTATTTAGAGAAAAATGATTTAGGTAAAGGGTTTTGAAGGCTCGAGACCCTGAATTTTTCAATAGTTTTGCCTACTTTATATTACTTGAGTTACTATTTTAAAGAAATCAGTAGTTCTATATTGCATACAATGTTGTTAGTTCCATTTTATATTTGTTTCGCCAATTTTTACAAAGATAATAGAAAGAAAAGTCAAATTAAATATTAAATGCATATTAAATGTGTAGTAATATGAAAATAATGAGAAAATTTAATGTATACGTATGTTAATACATAGCTTATTGATGGCTTATATTAGATCGAAATGTCCAAGAAAAAAAGATATCGTATCTTCTTGATTAATAGAAAATTTGGTCTTCCAGGAAAATGTAGAGATACATACATAGTATCTAATATTCTTACCAGTTTATCATTTTTTTCTCAAATAGGCATAAATAAATGAATGTGTGAAGATTCACGCGTTATTGTAGAACAAAAACTGAAGTTTAAATAACTTATTCCATGACAAGAGGACATTGCTTGCAAGTAGATAACTAATAAAACTCATCTACTCATCCTAAAATCTCTTTTCCTATTCCATACTTGTGATTCTTAGAAAATATTATGAACTATGACTTCATGACTGCAACTTCATGAAGTCAGCTAAACTGATCTCTCGCACACACTACACTACCTGTGAAAATATTATATGCGCTGCGCTCTTTGAGAAGGCAGAAACATGACGTGACAACTGTCCTATCCCTTTGTTAAAAACTCACGGTGTTCCATCATTTTATTATTGTTGTGTTGTGTGTGTGTGTTGTTTGGTTTTTGGTGATCTGTATCTGCTTCACCTAAACAGACTACCACACCATTATTGTGCCATCAGTGTAGTATATTTTTCTTTAATACAATCATAATAACAACAACATAAGAAAAGCCGATATGATGATAATATGCAAATGCTAAACAATTTTTTAGTCGAACCTGTAATGCTCAGCGTGAGTCCTGCGATGAAACTCAACTTTTTAGTGACGGTTCGAGAAGATATGGCTAAAAAGGATCCCCAACACCACCACCGCGCCGCGCAAACATACACCACACGTATCTCACCCATTATCAGTCTATCGTATCATATCAAATAAATTTCAGCATGAAAAATAGCGATTTGTGTTGTTGTGTATTATATTATTATCAGGTATACCTTGAAGTTGGTAAAGTAAAGTATTTCCAGAAATGTAGAAACCTAAACTCTTCATCGTTTCTCAAGAAATGAAAACTTGCAACATCTAACACCTCAGCACCACTACAAAAACTGAATATTTTAAAGAGCACCAAGGCACTAAGATAATTTCACTTGCCTCGCATTGATTTTTTAAAGCATTTTTATTCCGTATTTACTGTAAAATGTATTAAAGAATGTGTTTTAAATATACCTATTTTAACTCCTCCACAAAATGTACTTCGTTGATATTCCAAACTTTTTTCATGAAATATGTCAATCTTACCAAGTATGTTTTTCGTTTTTAAATGGCAATTTTGGGTGCATAGTAAATAAGTGTATACGGAAAGTTACTCCAAAGTTAGTTTTTTAGTAAATGGCAAACTTATATCATCAAGGAATCGGTAGTTTTAGAGTATTAAGAAGTGAATATGATAGAGATCATCAACTTATTTGTGGGTATGTTGTGCTCACAGAGTTTTTAAGTACTCTCATGAGACCAACTGTAGTCTTCCTCTATTTTTGATCATGAAGAATATATTTATCAATTTATTGAATCTTCTAACCAAAAAAGGCATACCACTACTGGAAACACCACCGTTATTTGAGAAAATTGTACATTGCCCTTATTGACTAAATATTAGCATGATTCATTTGATATAAAGTGCTTTGAAAAGCTTACTAGCATAGCTCTGTATTTCGATACGAAATATTACACATATATCCATCCAAGTCGAGTTTTTTTCTTCTCTAGCTTCAAAAATTATGAGCTGTGGGTGCTTTCCCACTTTTCATGCTGTTGTTGGCTACCTTTCTAGTAATCATATTCTAAGATAA
Source organism: Entomobrya corticalis (assembly GCA_034694325.1). Taxonomy (NCBI): domain Eukaryota; kingdom Metazoa; phylum Arthropoda; class Collembola; order Entomobryomorpha; family Entomobryidae; genus Entomobrya; species Entomobrya corticalis. The sequence continues at coordinate 15,480 of JAQFYG010000814.1, forward strand.
CAGGATTTGTATTACACGGCATGATGCAACAGCCGGGTCTACCACCACTACAGCCTAGTAACTGCCAATCAATCCAAAAAGTCGAAGGATCTTCATATTTTAAAAGAATTTTTTTTTCGTTTTTGACAGTTTGTAAGAAAATATGGACTACTTTAATACATATACAATGAACTCTTTGCCCAATCGGAAACTTTTTAAAGATCTAGTTTTGACAGTCAAACTCAGTATTATTAGTAGACATCTTGGGACTTAGATAAGTCAGATAAAATGTTAAGTTACATCAAACCTTCCTCCTCTCTGTCACTGTCACATGCTCTTTTTATCTTCGTATTCGCTTCATATCACATCTAGACATGTGGATTGTGCACATAGACGAACCTTTTTTAGTTTTTGATTCTATATCGCAGCTTCCCAATTTTATATACCATCGACCAAAGTTATTTTTCATAGAGCGGAGCTTCTTCCTATTCCTCTTCTCAGCTGCTGCATTTTTTGTATTGTCTTGCCTTGCCTCAATTTACATTGGACCATCTCATCTATTATGCATCGGTTCAGGAAGATAGATCGGCCACTGAAGCACAAAGAGAAAAATGTGTGTGTCATGGCCAGAAAGAAAGGAAGCAACGACAAACTTATATATTTTTTAGCTGAGGTTCTTAACTTCAACGCTAACTGACGGACATTTTTACCTATGTACACATTATATATGTAACCCTTTTTGTGTTTTTTCTTATTTCGTATGTGAGAAAAAAGATGATGATACTGCAAGACTAACAGGACACCGACAAAGACAAATGGACTGGAGAATGTTAAGTATATAAACAAGCTGATACACGCTAAAAACAGGGCTAGAACTTTTCGTTGCAATTCTTTTTTTTCTGCTTCTTACATACAGGCTTGCATACTATCATCATAATCAGTGAATAGTGGCGGTGGCAGTAGCAAGAAAAAAAATCTATTACTGCCGTGCTTGCCGTTGTACCAACAAGTTTGGAACGTCGCAATCCAGATATTACTCCTTTCTTTTCTTTTTCTCTTCCTTTTTCAATTTTGTGGCCACAAACAAATGTATCATTGGACACATTTTAAAACATTCACGTTTCCCAGCACAGATCATACATCACACAGCCTTTCACCTTTTCGGACTCCTGCTGCTCCGCTGCTTTGTGTGCTACCTAAGTAAATATTTACAACGGGAATGAGCAGGGAAAATGAAGAAAAAAGAAACCGCTGTTGCCGCTTTTTTTTTACTTGCATCAGATTTATATGTATTTAGAGTCTTGGAATTTTCTCACCTCATTTCCTATTCTGAATTTTATAAAACAAACTGTTCAATGTGTGTGTATTTTGTCGGTGTCTCTCTCCACTTGAGTCGCATAAGCTCTTGTATAATTTGGTTGGTTGGTGGCAGTGATAGTGATGGAGAGCGGGTATCATAAGAAGAAAAGGATGTGACGTCTATTTACTCAACAAGAACAGGGTGCGGATGGATATCTCAGTCAGTCATTCATTATCCTCACTCACAAGAGCATCAGCAACAGAGAATACAATATTTTCCTAAAAGAAAAGGAGGATGCACACACAGCTTTATATTTGCATAATATCAACCGAATGAATGCAATAAGTTACCCGCAGAACAAAACCCCAACTCTTCGTATGCATAATATGCAGCAAAGCAAAAGTGCTTTAGGTTTGTATGCCTGCATGAAGAAGAATCTTCCTCATAAGTTACATTCTCTGTCAACCCCAAGCAAGAAAATAAAAGGAATTTCCTTTAAACTCGAAAAGTGAACAAATATAGGAGAGGGGAAAGCATGTAAGCCCGTCTACCTACACGGTAAGTTCCAGTTGAATAGCAATGAGAATACTATTATAGCTAGACTTCTTGCTGGGGAATTTATTTGAACATTTTCAAAGAAAAAATTTGAATGTCAACCCTTTCCCATGATATTATTAAACATCTCACGATGACGATCACTCAAGATGCGATTCCACTTATGGCAGATGAGATCATATGCATAAACAATCTCCATGTGTATTCGCCAGCGTGGTTTCTCTTTTTCCGTATTTGAGCTGAAATGGTTCACTGGTTGCTTGCTGCTAAGAACGGGAAAGTAAAAAAATCTTTTGTATGAAAATTGTAAACTGAATTGGATGTGGAATATTTAAGATGGCATTGCATTGAATATGCATCGTCGATTTTTTTTCTTTTTGGGCATTCATAATCGTTGGTTTTCCCTACAAAGGGTGCTACTACTACGCGTTTTCAAGCGATATTATCTGTATATGTGTGAGACTTATATAGTATGCAGGCTGTATGTATTTCAACCCTTGCTGTGATGACTCGTGATCCCTGTCAAAGTGTATTTTGAATTATGATGCCTTGGAGTATAGTGAGTGACTAGAGAGAGGAAAGATTATGATGATGACGATGATGGAGGAGGTGGTGGTTGGTGTGCTTTGCACAGCGTGACAGAAAAAAATCGTGTATTATTTGCTGACAGAAGGCTAATACTTGATTTCCTTGCAACATCAACTCGAGATCAGCTATTGGTAAAAACTTTGTGAATATCCATGGCCAAATCTTTATCACTGCCTTGATTATGGTTCCACATATACAATTTTGGTGAATGTTACGATGTTATAGCAGGGACTATACCTTAATTAACGGATCGCCTCCACCTCCATTACTTGACCAATAACCAAATGCACACAAAAAATCAGTCTTTCAAAAGAAGGCGTTGAATCACCAAATGGCGCGTTATGTTCATTTAGACAATCCTCTTTTTAAATTGCAAAGATGAAAATATATAGAAAAAATACAAATAGAATGATGAGTTATTGAGTTCGAAGGTTGTAATGTGATCTTCATGTTATAAGTATTCAAAAACTGCTTAGGCGTCTTGCATTTTTTAGCAGAAAAGAAACGAGCAATACCTTGTTTGCAAAGACCCCATGCGGCACAAACTCCTCCTGATCTCTTTTCCTTAAAAAGAGCGCTCACATCTCAAATATTTTTATCACATAGTTTAACAATATCTCAAACTTATGAACTATCTGAGAACATGTTTTATAGTAAGTAAAATTACATTTTATTTGTGAGCAAAGCAGTATAAAATGGTTCTGTTCTGGTGTTGGTAGTATGCTGAATGAAAGATTACAAGGTATGTTTTATTTTTTAAATCGGAAGTTGTTTAATGAAAAAAAGAAAGCAACCGCAATTGAACAATGGATGCGTAATTATTAACATTTTAAAAAATGTTGAAATTGTACATATTTATCTTGTTGTTCAGCCATTGTGTGCGTCTACCCGTTTATTTTTATAATCATAATAATAGTAATAAGATGTGTATGGTGTTCACGTAAAAATAAACGGTTGAGTGCTCTCTCCATGCTTGTTCTTGTTTTTCTTTCTGCTTATTATTGATGAGTTGCGACCGTGTATACTTTTCCCTTAATATAAAAAACGAGGCAACGTCGTGTGTGTACCTAACATCGTTCGAGTTCCCATCTGGTTCAAGTCTCTCTCTCGAATGAATTCTCTCTTGTCTCGTTTATTAATTTTCTGGTCTTCTTTTCTTAAAAACTTGCAAAACGAGATTGAATTTTTTTATGTATTTATCAAACAGAACAGATAGCGTAACTGCGTGTAAAATGAAATACTGACTGAGTTGCAAAAGGCAATAGAAAAAAATCACGTTATGTAGGTATTTATGTAGTTAGATATGATGTTATTCTCATTGACTAGTAGATATAAAACAATTGTCTGGTTTGGAAAGAGGAAAAGGTAGATTTTTGATTGCTTAACTGATCATGATGTTAGAATTATGCGGATAAAAATTAATAGAAAAAGTGATAATCTATAATGATATTAAGGTTTATTATCAAGCAATGCAGGATGACAAGTGACAATAATTGTAACATATGCAAATTTCTTCTTGTGTTAGACTTCCAAGCACAATTTTCCCTACATTCAAGTTTGCATTGAATAACTTTACGATATAAGCGGTTAAATATGCTTTCTTTTATTTATTCGTGAGAACTAAAAATATCAGTAAACTGAAATAGAAAATTAGCAAATATGATATATGCAGACATTTATTTTCAGAATTCTTCTTGACATTACTTATATTTGATAAAGAATATTTAACATGATACTTATAGGTATATAGAGAATATCAAACCACATGCATTTGCTCTTTCTTCGTCACATTACTAACGACGTATTTCGGTTACAAAATTGAGACATCTCGTGTTACCAGTCCTCAAGGATAATAAATTTTGCCTTGCTACTTCCTTCTCGTTTGAAATTTGCCGATTGAAAATGATAAAATGGCACAATAGACCATCAATCTTTTTTTAAATTTGAGAGATTACTGCAAATTCTTTCATGTTATCATTAAAAGCATTAACTGGCATGTCCATACATCTTGCAGAGTTATTATAACTATTTTATAAAGAAAGTGATGAAGAGTAAATGTGGTAGTGGTGACTAATACGGTGACGTGCTCTTGGATTTCGGAATGCACATTAGCGGACTAAATGCGAGAGAGATATTGTTACACAGACAGCTTTGTCGGTCTCATTAAGATAAATGCTAAATGACTGATTATGTAAGTTACATTATGGCCATGTCGAAAAGACGCACAAGGTTATCCTTATGTGTTCCAACTTCTATATTTCTCGTTGATAGATGTATATTCAATATTGTGTATTGTGGGGCATTCAATAACTAATGGGTATAATTTTTGTACCACAGAAGCATAAAATATGAAGCAGACACATCGGCTTGAAATTAACAACTGGTGTTATCCATGTATTTTTAAATATTGAATTTCATTATTAGAAATCTTCAGACGAACCAACGTTATTCTGCTTATTACTGGTTACCACTACCACTTCATTTCAAAATATAAATGATAAATTCATATTTTATAAATTAAAGAAGGTTTGCTAGATAACTGTTGACGTTTCCGTTGTCTTTCATATGCGAGACTTCTTTTTTGAACTGTTTTGATTATTAATGAATTGAAATAAGGTCAACCTGGCCTTTTCAACTCCTTCGGCCAGTTTAAAGGAAGAAGTTGTGTAGTTCAACACACATTTTACGTATCCAAAAAACTTATAAACGCTAATTGGAATTGGAAGAAGAAGTCATAAAAAGTATGAACATGAATCTTAAATAATGAAATACAAAAGTGTTCATTCATATACATTTCGCATTTCTAGTTAATCACTTAAATGTGCATTTTGGAATCATTTTATGTAAGTGCAAATTTTTTATAAATACTTCTTATATCGCAATCGCGTGAAAAACCTAATTAAAACGAACTTAAAATTGTCAAAGAAATCGAAATTTGTTAAAAAATGTATATATACGATGCCTATCAAACTACCACTATAGAGCAAACGTGGAAAACAAAATTTAATAAATGAACATTCTCATCAATTCAATTTTAAACAACCATTTTGCGTGAAACCAGCATCAATTACGAGTAATTACATATTATCTAACTCTTATTTTTATATTGCATAAAAGTTACGATATCGCGGTATACCTTAAACCTTCGGGTTTGAACGTATAGTATGAATGAATATTATCGTCATAATTTAATTTTATCGCATAGGTATATATCCTTCAATAAATAGGCATATATAAATGTATGAATATTTTGTTGATATTCAACTTAGGTGTAACATATTTAGGTATTGCGATTTTACCATTGCTTGCGTGAAATATAAAGATACAAACTCATTGAAGAAGATGTAAAGCGATATAATGACAGCTAATATACGTTGTCGTAAGTTAACAAAATGGGCACTTAGTTGCCTCTAAAAAGAATGTAAAATTCCCCATTAAAACTCTCTATTACCCTCGTATAACACGCCACAAAAAAACTCTTCTTGTGTCTTTTTGTTTGTTGAAAAAGACATGATATGCTTATGATATATAAGAAGGAGGACGCATAAGTGCTCGGGGAAATGGCGAGAGGAAAGAAATAAGACATTTCGGGGATAATAAAGTACGCAGCCGTCTTTATATAATATGACTCAACTCAACACGAGTTTTGAGTGCGTCTTATAAACTCTTATATAGTCAAGTGAGCGAATTCCTTATTGTAAAACAGTAGTCATAATAGTCCTGGTATGGTATAGTAGATAGTAGATAGTAGATAGCATTATTGTTTCTGTGATAGATGATAACGACAATGTAAACGAGTGTTCATTCTCAATTGCATACACACATGCACCAGATTAAATGCCAGTAAATATATAGTAGCTTTTTGCTGTTTGTATAAACATCTCTAAAAAACTGCTTTTAGAAGGAAAGCGAAAGAAATTTATGGGGAGCATACACGAGCCATTTTATTTAAAGCCATTTAAGTTCTAGTAGATATCTAGCTATCCCGCATAAGTAATGCAGCAGTATCCTAAATTTTCTTTGTACTTCAACAGATAATTTAATATAATAATATGAATAGCAAGGTTGTGCTTATGTAGTTATCCTGTATACAAAACAATGATGTCGTTTTTCTTTCAAATAGGAAAAGTAACAAAGTATAAGCCAGAAGTGAGCAATCTAAACTGATGTTGATGTCTGCCAAGAAGTATAATGATTATTATTATTGTTATTGCTTACCATACATTTTGTCGTTTTCCTTGATGTGAAGTTCCCGGCATGTTGTAGTATTTACCTTTGTAAAGCGCACATTTATTCAGTCATTGAATTACATAACACCCAAATTTGGTGGTTTGCTTTATGTAAGAAAAAAACGAAACAACATTGTTGAGGCAAAGTAGCAGTCGTTCAGGTGGATTCTAATGATGATTTTGTCTGAAATTGATACTAAATATGTGCTTATTTATTTTTCCAATTTCTTAAAGTTTGAAGGGATACTTTATTAGTGAATTACTTATATTTATTATGTGTGATCGTGATTAGATTCACTGTTCAGAATGATTTGAATTGATTAAAATGGCTATTTTATTGCCACATTTTCAATTCAATTATGATACACAGTATAGCAAGTAGCATATTAAAATCCAAATTGTTTATTTTGTTGAGCTACAATCCTTCGTTTTATTAGATTTTAGACTGTATGTAGTATACCATTTGCATGCACCTATGTTGCATTATTTCATATCAAATGACATGATTGCACGATTAACTTTTTTGAGTGAATGCTATATAAAATATATAAAATTTAGTTATGATGCTGTTCTGCAAACTTGTTCAATAAATATTGCCTCTTTATTGTCGATTGTGACCGTTAATGGATGCATTCAATGTTCTTGTTATATTAAATTAATGATGTGATAAATATTGTTTTTTGAATTAAGTAGTAATATTGTTGCATGTAAAGGAGTGAAAGTCAGTGTAGTAAATCAGGCATAAATGTGAATCATAATTTTCTTAAAAGAAAGGAATGTATCTTGTTTGCCTCTTTTAGAGCTCGGATCAACACAGGGCTATTGGAAAAGTAGAGATGAAGTCCTTCCTTACCGTACGTCATTACAATTTACATAAATACTGTTTCCTTTGCATTCGCATAATAATAAATATAATATTGCTTTGTTCGACTGATTATTTTTTAAAGAACATTATTGTTTCTCTCCTCATGTGTACCTCCAACTTGTTAGTTTTTTAGATATTGCATACTTATATGGTATAGTTTTTCTGGGCGCTTCCAAGTTTTCAGATTTTTTGGTTATTGTGGTAAATCCTAAAAAGCGTTTTGCATAAACCAAAGGACTTAACTTCCAACTGTGCAAGAAAGCCGATGTGATAGACAAGGGAAAGCTGGAAGGGATTCGCAGCTATTGTGATTCTGACTCTCTGCTTATCTTTTACTTTTTTGCTGTATGAATGACCATCTACCAATACTGTGCACGCATACTAAAGAAAAGTGGGTATGTAAAGCCCAGGATTTACTCGCGCAAAGAAAAGTACAGTGCATCAAGAACGTATAGATACGTACATTTTTTGTCTTCTTCTTCTTAACTTACTTAGTCGTACTGGTGATTGCCGTCATCCGTCCATTTCATCTCACATGAGTTTTTCATATCAGAAATAAGAGCAAAGTTAGAATTACACTTGTTGTTTTGTTTGACTGAAAAAGAAAAGGCGAAAGATATCAGCGAAACAACCGGCTTTATTCACATTTGTGCGGGTGTGTTATCATCATCTCAGGATACCTAAGCATCCAGCAGATGGAACGAATATGAGTTAAGTTTGTACTCAATATAATACCTATCTATTGCTGAAAGATTTAAATGGCATGATATAGTGAACATTTGTGAAAGGAGAACAGAATAAACTAGTCGTGGTAATCCACGATGGAAATCACGTAGCTGAAAGATTGAAGTCACGATGTCTGCGATAGTCTTC
>JAQFYG010000815.1:0-23861 GCA_034694325.1 Entomobrya corticalis
AATAATAATAATAATAAGCAGTAGCAGAATAGTAGGCAGTACATAACAAACCAGCTCAGAGCTCACTTCTTTTTTTAATACTAATCTTACCTGCTGCTAGGTATGATCATGATGTGTACATACATTTGTTATGCATTACACAAGTAGGTTTTTTCTCTGTAGAAAATGCAATGGAAATTGATGATGCTGCAGGCAGGCTTCTTCGTATTTCGCCTTCCCTGCTGCTCCTTACTGCGACGACGACACGTTATTACCTTGTGATATGATTATCATGCTGATAAAGAAACAGAGAGGCTTTTCTTTAAAAACTTTTGAGCTGGTTGTTCTTCTTGATTACTACTTACTACCTGCATATATATGAGTAAGTGTGTTCCTTCTTCTTTACTTTTTCAAGTAACCCTTTCTTGGTGTCTTCTTGCTTATTTCTATATGCTGATGTTAGAGTAATATTTGGTGATCCTTTTTGGTGTAACACTGAAAAAAAAACCTGTGTCCATCATTGTTATCAATGTTGTTGATAATCCTAAAGGAAAAAGAGCGCGCAACGCAATGAACAGGTAGACAGGGAGGCAGGTAGTCAGCTTGCAAGTGCCACGCACTTTTTACACTTGTTTGAAAGGAGCGTCCTTAAAGAAGTTTGCCAAAAAAAGTTGTTTGGAATGATGAGGATGAGGGTGGCGGGCGGCACGCTAGTTTCGAGGTATAGGTTTTTCTTGCTTTACATTTTGGATTTGTATAAAATCTAGGATCGGTGTATTTTAAATGAAAGGACACTAAAGGAAAGTAATTTTTTAAATGAATTTAAATAAATGCCACTACAGTTTTTAGTTATTACATATATCTATTAAATTGGTTGTACATGAGTACGCAATAGTTAAACGGGTACTTCCTTTCTTTCTTTTAAACAAACTTAACTTTAAAAAATAAAACCCGAAAAATCAGCACAAAAATATAAAGGTTTGGGTAAATAAGTATGACGGAAGCAAAGAGAATAAAAATAAATTCTCGGTTCCTTTTGTCTTTTTCTTTCATGGTTCATTTAATTGGCAAACGAAATGCTTATTTTATTGCAAAGTGAAGCAAAAAGAGAGAAAGAAAGAGACAAGTACATTGTGCTCTCTGTGTTGTAACATCACATCGTTTACTGAAAAATATCTAACAGTACTTAACGAAACTAACTACTAAATAGGTATATAAAATTCAGAGTAAAATGTTTTCTTGAGAAACATCAAGCAAAACTGGGAGGAATCAGTCTTCTATGTCAAAGTCTTGTTAGCAATGACTTTTAACATTTCATTCTTCTTCACACTTCCCTCAAGCAAAAGCTCTCACAAGTAGTCATGATTCTCCTCTCTCTCAAGTTTGTATTCTTCAAAAATGATCACGCTGATGATGATGATGATGACGATGATAGTGTCATTATTCTTCAATCAAGCAAGAAATTGTAGACAAAAAAACAGAGAGAAAGAACCACACATTTTTTACAAGTGCTCAACATATTTCCCTGACTACTCCAATCAGTTATTGAATTGTATATAAATATATTATTATATAAATACACCATACTTAAGTTTAAGTCTACCTTTTTTTCCTTTCTCAGATTCATTGTCTATTCATCCATAGAAAAAAAACATGATTCATTTCATTGTCTACTGACGAGGAGTCTCATTGAAAAAAATATATATTTTATATTATGTATTATTTATACCCATAAAAAATGTTAATTCATTCACCCACTCATTCATTTACTTTTCCATTCATTCAGCTTAAAATCTACCTGTTTTATAGTAAAAAAAAGGACCCTTCCTTCCAAGTAAAGTAGCAGACGTCTTGATACTTGATAATGATATAGATAAAAAATACAAATGTATGAAAAGAAGTATCTCAACTCAAGTCTCTAGGGGAGATGTAACAACGGCAGAAAGAGAGAGAGGCCTTTTTCTAAAAGCCTGTTAGTTTTGGAAGGATTTTTCAAAGGAATAATGACAAAGGGAAAAAAACAGTCAGTCAAGTTTGTATATGCATCAAAGTAGCAGTAACAATAACAGCCGTTCTTTCTCTCTTCAGGTTATATATATTTTTTGTTGATCATCATTATTAGCCAGTAGCCAGACAAAGTGAATGAGTGAACACATGATGATTCGGTAACTAAAGAAGGAGAGCAGGTTTTTTTGTTACTTTTGTAGTTGGAGTACTTTTTTGGTGGAAGGAACTTGAAAATTACACGGTATTAATGGAAGTGGACAGGCCCTTATATGTAGTATAAATGCTTATGGATATGAATGAATAAAAGCATTAATTTCCCTACGAATATATTTAATAAGTGTGTGCATGCATCATTATACATAATGATTATTCATAAAAAACGTGATTGTTGAAGAACTTGTGTGTTAGGAGTTAGGATATTAATATGGTATCTATATTATGCTGATGATGATATTTAATGCGCTCCACATGATTTGACTTGGTTCATCATGTATTTCCAACTGTTTTTTTGTGATTGCACTTGCAAAATATAATATGTTGTTAGTAAAGCTAAAGTAAAGCTACTGGTAACTGGTAAACTTCCGTTCTTGATTAATTCAGCCAACAGTAAGCTAGCCTGTTTATTTGTATGGAAAACATGACAATAGGAAATAGTTTTATTTTGAGAGAGACTTTTCTTTATACCATCGACTTTTTTTTAAGAAAAGAAAGATTTTTATTTTGCTCTTTTTCTTGATGCTATTACCACTACTACTTCTACTACTACAACAAATACTTGGGCTTGGGATGATGACGATGATGATCCTGGTGGTGGTGATTCTTTTGCTGTTCAATGATTTCTCTTGAAAATTGTTTGGCCTAGCAATCTTTCTATTGGATTCACATTAAGTACGGTGGTGGTGGTATGGTGGTGACTGTGTGAGTTCCCACGAAGTTTTATAATCCATATCAGTTGCAAAGAGTAGTGGTGGCCTCTTGGCCACACATAATATTATGTGTATGTACCTATATAACAAAAAAAATCTTTTGCTTTTTCTCTCTTTCTTCGTCTTCGTTACTACTGCATTTACTTTACTTTACTACTTGGTTTCCTTTTTCCTTCTTTTTTCTTTTTATTTTCCGAGGAGTCATCTTGTTCCTCTTCACTTGATTGTATATAGCTTTTGGCTATTGATGTGCAGAGGATTTGAGAGAGTGGCTCACTCCATTTTTCACCATTATGCAATAACATTCCGTTTTAAGTTCGGTGCTAAACTAAAGAGTAAAGTATGTAGTAAGAAGGAAAGAAGAAGAAGAAGTAAAAAAATCTATTGAGATTGAGACGGTGGTGGTGGTCGTATAGTGGTGTGTGGTGTGGGATCACGATCACCGGTGCCTGATAAATGCGACGGTGATGATGACGACGGTCAATCGTAAGATTTTTCATGATTGGAGGCATTTTTTTGTTAACTTTATGCAAGTATATGTTCAATGGGCACACAATAAAGAGATTAAATTTTGAAGAGAAAGGATCCTCTTCTTTTTCGATATAATCATCTTGATCGTCAGTCAAAATCTTTCTTTTCTTTGACCATCATCATCATCGAGTTTTTTATAAGAGTTAATCTGGCAATTGAAATAGAAATTTTTGCTTATTCATAGTCATTTTTGTTGGACGCTGCATATGTAAATGAACTAGTAGTAGTAGGCCAAAAAGAAAGAATTTATTTATAAAAAGTTGACTTGTTATGGCAAAAAAACTGTATTGAATTTGAACAGTTCAGTTCAGTGGTTCTGATTTCCAAGATCTTTATAAAAATTGATTTTTTATCAAAGATGCTAGACCTGACTTAATTCAACCCCTTTCGGTGTCTTTGTCACAAAAATGGAGAATTTTGCGGTTTTGTTAGATAGATAGCAAGATATAGAAAATTATTATGTTAAAGAAGAAGATATAAAAAACATCCAGAGAGTTGCTTGGTGATGGTCTTCTTGGTTGACCGCACATGGTGGGGGATCACTCACTCACCAACTTACCACCTTTGTACCATCAACACCATCACCACCACCACCACGCATTTTTGTAACTGAGAAGGGGAATGAAGCTCTTAGTTTTCAGACAAAGCATGATAGATTCCTTTGGCTCTCCAGAATTCACATTTTTGCATTCCTCCTCTTCATTTACCTGAGCATTTATTAGACCTTGACGCTCAAATAACTCAATTGAACTGAAGCGCGACCTTTTTGAGTGTGATCATTTCTTCAGAAAACAATGTATATAAAGCGTATAGTCAAGTAAAAGTTTCACGTTTCATATGTAGATCAATTTTGTTTTTTCTGCTTCCGTTTTTTTGACCACCACAGCAAAAACTCATTATTTGTCAAATTTTTGCTCTATTTTTTTATACAGGGTCAATACCACTTCGCCTTAAGTGGCTCATACGAAGGGAGTGAGCCCACGGCTCCAAACACAGCAACTCCCGCAGACAACTGGGACACAACACCCCTGCAGGATCATCAACTCACCCCATTCAGTAACAGTGCTACGGACTCACCCAATGTCCCAACCTCGGTTGGACAGTACTATCATCTATCCCAGGTAAGAAAATTTATATTTACATTTTTTACAAGTTTTTAGTGAAGAAATACTTATAAATCTCCTTTTAACTTTAACTTCCTTTCATTAAAACCAGTGATTTATTATTAATACGTGGTAATTATTACCCAATAAATACCTTTTTAAAAATACAATTAATGGTAAATAATAAAAAAAAGCATTGTATATAGCCCACTTGCGTCTGTCCGTCCACTTTATATATTTTATCGCCGTTTGTCGACGGTTGTAATTAAAATTGCATTTGACAAAAAAACCATTGTTTGTCGAGCATATTATCATACAAGCGTACCTATTACGTACATTCATTAGTACAATTTTTACTACAAAAAAATAAAGTTTCATTATATTATTATTATCATTACACAGGGGTAATTAAGTCTTCAAAGGGTTGACCCAATTTTAGGCAATATAAATGCTATTTTTATTGCCACTTCACTTGTCATTCTGCTTTTTCGTCTTTTGGAAGTTGACTAGCAACCCAACCAAGCAACGGAGAGGGTGAATAGACTGTTTTAGCTTTAGCTTTAGTTAAGCTTTCAGCCCTGAGCCTGAGAGTAGAATAGGAAGTGCAAAAATATATTGCCATTTTGATGGTATGCGTAAAACAGTACGGTACAGCGAAAAAAAACAAGAGAGGAAACGTGTAACAAACATAAAGAAAAATTAAGGGTTTTTAAGAGACTACTTACTACTGCTATATGACAATTACAACGCTGATGATGTAACCCAAAGGCATATAAAAACTCCATTAAAAACACAGTACATGTTTTAGTGAAGAATATGAGCTTTAATAAAATAAACTCCACTAAAGTTTTTCTATATAAAATCGAATTTTATGAGGAGGAGTGATTTTTTTATGAAGCAATAATATGACAATCATGTAGAGAGAAACCAAAAAAAAAAAATATAGGAAAGAGGAGCAGAAGCAGACATGCTATAATATATAAAAGTTAAAATTACTCTTTCTACTTGTTTAGTAGTCGTAATGACAACATGGCAAATGGCAAGGCAAGACAGGTATATAGTCGTTTTATTTTTGCTTGAGGTGTCTTTAAGAAGGTAATAATAACACAATAACAATAATCAGAACAAGAATAAATATATATTTTTCAGTATAAAAACAACAACATCAGACTTCAGAGGCAGAAGCAGCAGCAACAAAGGAAGGATGTGGATAATAGAATTAATATTTGTGAGGTAGCTTTTAACGGAACTTGAATATCCGCCTTTTTTCCGTGATGATGATGACAACGACGATGTAGAGATGCCATAATAAAATACTCTGCTCTTTATTTTTAAAAGAAGCACACGCGCTTCTATGATAAAACAAATTATTCAACGATTATAATGATCCTGTTTAATGTTAGCGTGTGTTTATTTTAAATGTTTTGAAAATAATAGTAATAATTTGTTTGTAGAATTTAAAAAAATATGAATGTTGCTATCAAAAAGGTAAATAGACAAGCAATAAAACTAATTGTTGTCAGCAGTAAGTTTTTTAGAGTTTTCATGTAAAACAGAAAGAAAGATAGAGATAATTTGATTTATTATTTTTATAATTGAATAGCGATTGTATGTAGAATTTAGTAGATGTTTTTTAGAAACTAGAAGTTTGAAAGAGGAGCATATAGAGCAATGCTAAAAGTAATTTTGAATATAAAGCAAATAAAAGTGTGTGTGTGTGTGACCTCCTTCCCCTTCCGCAAAACGCAACTCAATAAAAATATACTTTTCTCTTTAAATTTTTATTACGACGAGTTAAAAAAGTAGCAACAGCATTTCCTCATATTAGTTGTTTCTGCATTTAAGTAACATTAAAACTACGCTAATAATAAGTGATTAGGTTTATAGTATGCTGTTTTTTGAAAATTAGGGCCTCATTGGATTCTTGCGATTTTTATATGACAAAACGAAGTGACAATGGGAATATATAAGTTTATTATCGGAATTAAATACATACAAAATGTTTGAGCACTTGTAAAGTTTATAGTTATATATAGGTATATAAAGATAAATGACAAAAAATGATATAACAAAGTTATATCTACGATTAGGTTCGATGTTCGATATATCATTGGAATAAATTATTTTGAACAAAGGATGGCACCTACATCTACCTAAATCATCTTTTTTGTAATAACCCATGCGTACATTTTGTATGTGTATCTAAATGAAGATGTGATGCAATAGTAATAGTAACCAATTCAAAACTTGTCCGGTTTAAAGTAGAGCACATGAAATAGTGGGAGTACATTCATCATTTCATACGAACAAACCAACAACTTCTACTAGAGATGGAAGAAAGGAGAAAATGATTTGTGCTTTGTTTTTTTCCTTTTCCCCATCCTAAATCATGTGAAATGAGCGTGAGCAGATGATATATTTTTTGGTGTTTGTTGCGAAGACGATGATGATGATGATGTGGGGTTACGATAATGTATCTTATATCTATATACGCCGATGTGTAAGTCCGGCGTGGACATCGATCCTATACTATATACGCTGATGTGTTAGTTCGGCTCACTTTGAGACACCAGCTAGCGGTGAGCAGGGCAGCTACGTAGTAGCTGCTGGCTAACGGCTAGTAAATATATAAAGTACTTGGTACAAATAAGCAGCTCTTCCTTGAACGAGTTAAAGTTATTATATGTGTTGTTCTGGTCACATTGCACACAATTCTTCATCATTCTCCTCATGTTCCCCTTTCTCCCTCTCTCTTAAAGCTCCTGGCTAATAAATCATTTTCACGCATTTTACCTGAAATACTGAATTTATTTTTTTGAACAATAACTTGGATGTTAAATGCATTCATTCTGAAAAGTTATGTATACCTATATATTATTTTTGCCTGGATTTTATAGGGCGACATATGTGTGCAGCAGCAGCAGCAGAATGATCACCAACAACAACAGCAGCATCAGCAGCAACCACCTCAACAACAACAACAACCACCTCAGCAACAAGAGCTAAGTCCGAATTCTCAAAATTGTGGTCCACCCCCACCTCCCCAATCAGGACAACATGATCCTCACAATCAGCAACAACAGCATCATCAACAGCAGCAACAACAACCACCACCTCCTCAACAGCAGCAGCCTCCACCGATGAATATGAACGGCCATGTGGATTATGGCCCCACAACTGGGGGACCAGTGGCTGTCCCTGTGTCCGTTCCAGGGATGATCCCAAATCCTGTGGACTTATCCTCCCCAGCGAACAGGCATCCACTGGATCCTCATGATAGAAGACAACAGCAATACAAACATCACACGCTTCAACCTATTGGCACAATCCTTCATAATCTTGGTAAGGAATAACAACCTTTTTTGCTAAATATTCTGCTTTGTTTATGCACCAAATTGACAACATTTTGAAATGGAAGCATCAAAACCTTTGCAAAAATCATGATCATCTTTATCAATTCAAATTTGAAATCATTAATGAATAACATAACGTGAGGGTAAATTATTACCTGAAACTTCCCACTACTTAATCATATACGCTTCATATTACAAACACGACAAGCGGTAAACAGTAAATTAAAGCGTTTTAAAAAAGCTACGGAAATAGTAGTTGATCGCACGAAACATTAAACTATGGTTTTTGGTTCATCAGTCAGTGGCCAGTGGTGGTGGAGGAAGAAAACGACAACTTTAAAATTAATTGATCTCCTGCGTGCGTTCATTTCCGATACGATTGAGTACAATTTTAAGAGCTTGCTCTCTCTCTCTCTAATCATTAGTAACATGTGCACGCATGTTTTATGATTTGTTATATAACGTGATATATTTAATGGATACCTGTTGTGCATCCCTTTTTCTTGTCTCATTCATAACATTTCAAAAAATAAGCTGAACAAAAACATTTTCAAAGTGTCAAATGTTACCCCAACAACTAGAAATGGTACTAAATAAAAGGGTAAAATTATTATATTTTTATGCTCCACTCAATATTTTTTGGTGGTGTGATTAATGAAGAATTTCGTAATAATATATTATGCTCCAAGTCCAAGACCGTGCATGTACATTAAATAAAGTGCACCCCATCATCCAGTATTGTACTTTTTGGGAAAATGAGAGTGAATCATCAAAAAAATATAAAATATCTCATGTTTGTTTACACACTTGAGAAAGATGAGCACCCTACAATGATAATAAAAGGAAAGTACAGACGAACAAAAGAGAAAAAAGTGCACGAGAGTGATTCTTCACACGTTTCTAATTACTAATTACTTATGTAATTGTTACTTTAATTAGTTGTTGATATTCCAAGCAAGTAAGTAATCTAATTGCACCTCAAGCGGTATTCTCCTTTGAATCAGGAGAAAAGATGGAATGAGAAATTGTTTAAATTAAATAAAAACATTGTTGACCATATAATGATAATATTTATTATTCAGGTAGCTTGTATTCCTATTTAATTAACTAATTTACCTATTGAGCTAATATATTCACACAAAAACTGACCCTTCGGCAAAGAGTTGCACAAAAAAAGATAAATTTGATATTACCTTTTCCAGAGAAATTGAGACGCAACATAAATTTCTCCTGAAAAGAGCCTGACGATCTGAAATACATCTTCAATTTTTATAATTTACCAAGAACAATAAGAGTGACTAATATCTTATAATTATAAATAAACATAAAATCTTAGAAATTTTCACCAGAGAATTCCAACGAATAAGTAATCAACCTAACCAAGCAAAAAGCAACAACAATTTTCCGAAATATTATGCCATTCTTCACTCATCATCGTCTCGCCTCCTCAGATTCTTGATAATTTCCAAGAACAACTCTATTTTCTTAAGATTTTTTCTGATAATAATCAACTACCTTAAAATATTGAAAATGACAACAACAGTTAATTGCTTTTGATGCTTGCTGCTTGAATGCTTGATGGCAAAGACGACGATGATAATATCCTAAGAAAAAAGCTGTTCCTTTTACATCCGAATACATCCTTCTATAAATGATAAGTATAAAAAACGGATAAGGAATATAAATAAAGTACATAAATACAAGGAAGTTATAGATGATGAGAGATGGGAGCAGAATGGAGTGGAGTAGTCACAAAGCAAAAAGCTGGAGGAAAAAACGGAGAGTCACAGTCGCACACATACAGCTAGTCAGTCAGTAGTAATACCGGTAGTTAATGTTAGAATGGCATTGGCATCATCAGAAAAACAGGAACAGCTTCACTTAAACTTAAACTCCATATACTGCACACAACTCTTCGGAGAAAAGGGAAAAGACTCTCTCTCTCTCTCTGGTAGATAGAGAGAGGAAAAAAAGATATAGCCAGAAAGAGAGAGAGACGGAGAGAGAAGGGGAAGAAGATAGAAGTGTGGGAAAATACCCGTGCGGCCCAGGTGTCTTTGATAATTAAGAGCACTGTAAACACTTCTCTGCTTCTGAATGATAGACCGACCGACTGTTCCTCTTCCTTTTCCTCTCTCTCTCTCTCTCTCTCTCTATCTTGCTTACTTACTTATTTTCCATCTCTCTTTCTATTTTTCCCCGTTTTTTTCTCTTCTCTCTCTCGGTTTCTTCTTCCTTCTTATTTCTCTGAAATAATTTTTTTCTTTCTCCGGGAAACTTAACTTTTATATAGATAGATGGTTCCATAGTTCCATAGATACACAATATTCAAGTGTAAAATCTAGGCTGTTATGTTGCAAAGATGCTTGCCGCTTGGTATTGGGCACATTGAAAAAAAATATATAAGATGAAAAAGCTATAAGTATATTTTTATATGGGATATATAGGAAAAAAGTTGATAATGCTATGATGATTCGGCTGCTCAAATAGATAGAGAGAGAGAGAAAACTTATCGTGGTTACTTTTTTTTGTCCTTCGTTCATTTTCTACGATATTTTTTTCCTAGTGTCTTTCTCCTTCTTTCCTGTTCTTTTCTCCGTTTCTTACTTCACCAAACTTGATAGAGATCATAATGAAAGAAACAAGTAGGATGAGAAGAAATCATACGGTTGGTGGGGTAGTGGTGGTGGTGGATGGTGGATGGTAGTAGTAGTCTCCTATTTTTTGCTTTCTCTGTTTCCATCCATCTAATTCCTTTCTGTCTCTATAAATAATATATTGGATTTGTTAGTGGAGCTACTACTACAATGTGCTATTATATACATAATGCAATGTACAGTTTACAACAAAATAGTTTTAATATCATTTTCCTTTATATCATCATCACCATAGCTTCTGGTTCAACTTCAAACTTCATCATTTACGAGTTTTTTAGCTTGTTACCTAGTTGATGAAAAATTGAAAGATTTTCAGGACAAAACAACAAGGATGATGATGAGGAGAGAGGAGAAAATGTGCTTTCTTCTCATAGTTTTTTTTAGTTTGACGTGTGTACTATGTGGAGAGATTCTCTCCAAAACTAATTCTTCAATACACAAGATAATGTTGTTGATGATCATCTCTTTAGGTTTTTTTGGCTGTTACTGTTACAAAAAGTGTAAAGCCTGATGCCTGATGATGTTTTAAAGAAAAAAAATCGGGAGAGAGATGACGAAAAAGATGAGTTTTGTGAGAAGAGTTAGTCTATATTTTTTGTCTTGTTAAATAGCTGGAAACCATTGTCTTTTTGCTGGAAAAGAAAAAAGACTTTTTCCCATGGTTTGTTTTTACTAAGGCAATAAAGCTGTTCTCTTGTTTTATGAAAGAAAAAAGAAAAAAGATGACAGAGAATAGTATATAATAGGTATATATCCTAAAACAGGCATTGTACAGTGCAATGCACTGATATAAACTTTTTGGTTTAAGCTGAAAAGGCTGTCATTTGAACAATTTATTCTGCTGGATAAAGTTGCGGAATTTTTTTATGAAAAAGAAATAAAAACTGGATTGTTTAATAAAAACAAAGATTTACTTTGTCATCAGTCATCAAATTTGTGATCATAATGATCATGGTGACTAAAAAGATATAAAAAACCCATAAAAAGTAGATTTTTTAAAGAAAAACTTTTTTATTTGTTTTTGTTTTAAAAAATTTAATGCTTTTTCATACTAAAATTCATCTCGGTTCAAGTACCACATTAAAAGGTATCGATTGGATGTTTCACTTTTACAAAGGCTTTCTTAATATCTGATAATCGACATCAAACAATCCCATTTTCCCCCATTTTTCTTCATAAGTGCTTATCATATAGCTACTCAAACTCTTTTAATGAAGATTTGAAGATCCACTTCAACCAAATTCACCACTCTCCTAACTCCTAACTGATTTATTATTAACACTATCAACTTCTGAACGAAAAGGCGATTCCTCAAAAAAGAACAGGGGCAAACTCAGATATATTCCCTTACATCCTGGATACATATCTATAAAACTCACTTTAATTTGTCCCTTCATCCATCTCGCAAAAAAACTGTTCTTTTGAATTAGTCAACAAGAAGAGCGGATCCAATTGGAAAAACACATGTGTGGTATTTTTTTTATACTCTGATTCACAATATAAAAAAATATATTATTTATCAGTAATTCCTTGTTGTTTAATGTCATCGCCCTCTCTCGTAGTCATCAACAAGATATTATTTTATATTATTATTATGGATCGGTTGTTATTACTCACTTTTCAATTCACTGATTCATCTCCGCTTTATTACTATGTTTTTGAACATTTATGAACTCCATGTGTGTTGACAGCTCTAATATGCTTGGAGAGGAGACTCTATCGTTTTATCATCAAACTTGAACATCATCAGTCGCGGTTTGTGTATAGATTTTATAGGGAAGGAAGCAGAAAAAAGGTAATCCTCTTGCTTTGCCGTAATATCATCGTCATCATCAGAGTGGAAAGTGGAAGCTCATATTATTATGTATCCTGTGTATCTCCGGCCCCTTTCATCATCAAAAAATATCTTTAATAGTTTTCTGGGTTGCTCTTCTTGGATGCCTTTTGGTTGGAGTTGGCAAGCTCAAGTGTTTGCAGCTGTTGATGCTAAACTAAAATTGTATTTATGTTTGCGTTTAAAAATGTTGACTGAATTGGTTGGACACATGGGCCACTTCTTGTTGTTACTTATACAATTATACAATATGTAATTGAATCGAATGAATTGAATAAACCCTTGAAAGAAGACCCTAAAAATATGTTTTCATTTACGGTAGAATGTGGGGTATAGTGTGCTTTGGCGTATTTTTGGTGATTCATTCAACACCTTCAACAATTCAGTCACTTTTTTCGTCACCTTAAATGTTTGATGCATCTTATCAAAAATTTAAACCAGGGTGTAAAATAGACAGGATGGAACGTGCCAAAAACAAATGTCGAATGAATCAAATAAACTTTAAATTATGTTTTGAAGAAATCAAACTAGTAAACAAGAGCATTAAAAGTTTTTATTTGTAAAAAATCTCAAGCTTCGTTGTTAACTAGATACTTTTTTAAATCCTTTACCATTCCAGAAAAATTTTTATTTTTAAGGCTTATAACATTTGATATTTATATAAGCACATGAAAAAGAGACGTGTCAGGTGCGCGTCATTTTTTGGTCGACTCGGCAATAAAAAAGGATTGGACAAACACAACGTGTTGGTCTCTACGTTTTCTGTCTGATGGTGTAACTTTGTGCGATATGAGTTTTTTGTTTGAGTGAAATAAAAATTGAGGGTCAATAGCCGTTCCTCTCCGGTTTCTAATCGCTTTTGTATTTGAGCACAAACAAAAAACTAACTTGTTCAAAAAAAAGTTTTCAAGCCTTTTCAAATCTTTTTTATTATTATTTTCAAAAACCACACGCGTGCTATTGAAAATACAATGAAGAATAGGCTGTTATAAACAAAAGTGATCTAATATTTGTAACAGGAGGGCAGGCACAGTTGCAGTGAATGATTTAAAAAAAGAACATCGTTTTTTAAGGAGTAAAAATATTATAGAGAATCACAACTGTTTGTCTTTTACTTATTTATTTTTCATTCATTTTTGTTTGCTTGTTTGCATTAGAAAAGGTAGGAATTATAAGGGACAATACCGCATAAAAAGGGGATTACAGTTAATAGAAAAAATCATTTAAAAATTGGCAAACTTGAAGAGAATAAGGAAAACAGGTGTGTGTGATGGGTATAACAAGAGCTCATGAAAATGATAGTGCATAAAATCACGAAATTTTTGCTTTTTTAAAATCATATTAGCTGAATGAAAGTGAGAAACTAGGAAAAGTTTAAAATAAAATGTGAAATATTTTAGTGATGAAATGAAATGCTTATGCGAGCGTGAGTGCGTGAAAGTAAATAGACGATAATAATAATAAGATGATAGCAATCTAGTGTATTTGACTGGCTTACTATATTTTCCGCTAATGAGCATGAAATTGACGCGATTGTTGGGAGGTGCAAACATGAGAGGTGTTCACTTGATAATAAACCTAATCATAATAATGACATGGCCAGTGAGCTGATCACATTGTTGTTTATCACAAAATTTAAAAGAATTGAGAGGTATCTCCAGTTTTTTAAAAGTGATTTTGAAAAGCAGGGCAATAGCTAGACAATCTTAATGTAAATAGCCTCGGCTTGAGACTGAAAGTTTAATTGAATCAAAACATGAACTTATTTTCTTCGAAAATTGCGAAATTGTTTGAACGAAACGTCAGATTATTCTTGGATCTTGCCAATTCATAAATATCCTTCAGTCATCATAAATATTTCTGGTACTGACCAATAGCAGGCCCATAGTACATGGCCATATATTTAATGGCAGGTACTATAAGATTACCGAAACATTTAACCGTAACCGTAACATTACCAGACAAACTTACCAAGAAAATAATATAGAAACGATATATGAACTATTACTCAATATTTTTTAGACAAAGTCTACCAAGAGAGGTGGTTACATCAATCTGGTTGGCTGACGCGGACGTTGCATGCAGGTATGCATGCAAAGAGGCAGCTCTGGCGTTTATTTTTCAAAGTATTTTTTTCCTTGTGCATGACTTGGATTTTATAGAGTTTATAAAGGCAATTCTTTCAAAATATTAAAGATAAAATATTTAAAAAGTATGTACTTATATAGGCGAAGAAGCGGGCATTCATAATAGTAACTTCTGATTGTATTTTGAAGCAGTAATCGCATAATATTAGAAATTGTGCTTGTGCTACTCTTTGACGATTTTTAGTGCAGTTTTCTAACAATTTGATATTTAAGAGAAGTTTTCTTTTTTTATTTGATGCTAAAGCTAAAAAGGATGTAAAATAAACTCTAGTCGTATTGAATTGGAGCATTGAGTATAGTAGTGGGTGATACATGCACGCTACATCAATAATAATAGGAGCGAGAGGCGTGTATATGATGATAAATGCAAGAAAATGAAGAAAAAACAGGAGTATATTGGCGTTACTAGTAAAGCTGTCCCTGATTTCTTGAGATACTTGAGTTAGATGACTATGAACAAAGTTAAAAGGGAGAAGGAAGGATAAAATGGAAATAATAAAATGAAATAAAATGGTATTGTTCCTTGTTCGTGTCTAATCAAAAAAGCATATGAGTGCTGCAATGCCTTCTTCTTAGTAGTGCTTTCAGTCGTAATAATTATTTTTTACGCCATAACTTGCCAGTTGCCATACTTTATCCCCCTGTAATCATCTCTCCTTCTTCTTCATCATAATACGAGCTTTTCCTACTACATATATCCGCTGTACTTTGAAGAAGAGCAGGAAAAAATAAAGAAGAAGAACGGATACGGATAACTGGTTTCTGAATCACTTCTTCTTAAATGGCTGAAAAACAGATAAAAATAATAAATACAAATGTTGCACGCACAAAAACAAGATGACGATTGGTGAAGAAGAGAGATATTGTGCGGATGGGGATATCTCTTGTTAGATGGTATTTAATACTAGTAAAGTAACTGAATACTAAATTGCGTTTTACATCATCATTTTCATTGTAGCTCTCCAAGCAACCAATCTTCGTCTTTCCACTTGAAATGGAAATATATAATCTTTGGTTTAACTTTTTTCATTCCTTTTCTTAAAGTTGATAATTCATTAAATGAATTTTATTAATTTATGAAATATCACGTGACGATTTCAATAATCGCTCCAAAAAAAACTCTTGTCTCCTAATTATAAGCAGTTACAGAAGAAATCTACTGAAAAGTATGAAACCGAGAAAATGTCATTACATAACTTTTTGAATTGTTTTTGGAAGAAAACTGGCGATTTTTTTTGTCATGATGATCAAGACATGATTATGATTCATAGTAACGCATATGCTATACAATAACAAAGAGAATGGGTTTTTTGCCTTTAGTTAGTTGGATAATAATAATAATAAAACCATATAAAAAAGTCAGTAAAACTATTAAACTAAAGTTTTTGTTACGTCTAAAGAAAAAGTCAGAGGAAAGAATACAAAAAAGGAAAAAAACTCTTGACTTGACTTGAGGCATGTTCCCCAATCATCATGATCATCATCACATCATGCAAGTCGAGTAGTAAAAAAGGAAGAAGCAATGGTAAAAAAGAATGCCTGTTTTTTGCTGTAAAGAACATGAGCTCATACTCAAACGTACACACACTCTTTTCTGGATACAAATATTTTTTTCTGTATCTTCGGGTTAGTCCTTTTTTACTCTCTTGTCGTTCATCAGAGATGATTCTCGCTTATTTGTTAGTCGACTCGGAGAGAGAACAAGTCCAAAAGTTTGGAGCACCTCCTTCGGCATGTGCAGTGAAAACGGGGACCACCACTCACAACAGCACATATACATAAGACCAAAAAGTCAAGACGGGAGAGAAGAAGAGAAGAAAAAAGGTAGACTATTTAGTAGACTGAAAGGAAGAGGAAAGAGGAGCTCAAGCGCTTTCTGCTCAGCTTGAGCTTTTTTTATGGCTTTGACGACTCAAAGAAATGGCTAAAAAGCAAAGCATAAAAAGTTCCTTGTGTTTCGTACTGGATATGTCAATGACTTTTTTGTAAAGATTCTAATTACATGATGTATTTTTACCATTATCTTAATGATGGTATATTAGAATGTGCGATATGGATTTTATTAAAATTCTGGTTAAAACAATACCCTACACTTTTTATAACGTTAAATACTATAATGACTACTTTATCTTTATTTCTAAGAATTTTTTTCATACAAAACTTTACTGCTCTGCAAATTAGTACAATATCTAATTGCTTTGTTCGTGGTATATGGATTTTCAATGATAATAGAATTTGTCAAATAATCAGACATGCATATGTTGTAGTTGTGTGCATGCCTTTTTTGCAATGGTGAATTAATACACCAATTTGTACATGTATTTTGTAGTTTTGAATTGGCTCCCCTTTCGTCTGTCTCTCTGTCTCTCTGGTTGAATTGGTCGTCTATATTATACTTCATCAATTTTATTGTTACAATTTACTCACCAAAGCTTTACCACATAAAAATATACAAAACCGTATCTATCTGTGCAATTTTGCTTTATATTTATCTGTGAACAAACCATACTTAAAATAGAGATAGGCCCACATCAGCCGAGTATCAAGAGCAAAGCTCACATGAGTTTTTCTCCCTGTTTATCATCGGTGTATATGTGCTCTGCGGCTCTGTCTGCTCTCTCCTTTTCTCTGTTCCAAAAAATTTTCCCTTAAATTGAGCAACCCGGGACGGGAAAAGCAACAGTATAAAAGCATGTGTCTCACTACCCGCAAGTCTGGGTGATCCCTCTGCCTGCTGAAAAAACCGGAACTAAATACTTACGTGACGGTCGCTCTTGAGCAAAGTTTACACAAAGAGATCATAGCAAATATAACAAATAAGTAGAGTGAGTGGAACGGTTGTGAAAATAAACATTTTGGAACATTTTCATATTACACCAGAGATTTTGTAACAGTTTCATTCGAGAATATTTTTTTTCATTCTGGTGATTACACGTTATTTGTGACAGTTAAAGTTACTTTAAAAATCTTAAGATGTCAGATATACAGGGAATGTTATACTATAACGCAATTATGTTCGATTTTTGGCGCAATCTTCTTCTTTTAAGTAAGTAGATAATATGCGGCTAGTCTGCTTTATTAGAGCTTAAGTTGTGTGCATTTATTTGGTATGCATAAATAAAATTAAACGTGAACTTATTTTGAGTCATATTTATACTCAAGTTGGTTGTGTACTTGTGTGTTGTTTTAACTTGAGTATAATATCATGATCTTAAACTTAAACATTCAAAACAATAAAATATAAATCGTCAGTCTTTGGTCTCTACTGTTTCCTTATATTTGACTGAATGAATGGTGAGAAGAAATATAATAAGAGTAAGCAGATGAAATGGGTTAGTAATTCAGTAAAGCGATGAAGGTTCAAATAGATTCTTTTTTATCTTTCAAGAGATTATTATGCATTTTTTGATAGAAATGGCAGCTGCATCACAATAAAAAGTACTGCAAAATCTCTGTGTGTAGTGTATAGCAAGTGATTATATAAATATGTGTCATTTTTGCCCGACTCATGACTAATATTGAAATATTTCAGTTTTTTATGCCTCCAACTTACATCATAATCCGTATTAATTGCTAAACATCTCTTGAGATAATACAAGCTGCGCTTTCTCACATTTCATGTGACCAGGGGTTAAATGACATTACTGTGTGTTGACAATTCATAAATGACTTTTTATGTGAGAACTTAAACATCTCAATAACAAGACAGAATACTCTTTTTCAAATTTACGACACGATTAGCGACAAAAAAAGGACCCAAAAATATCTTTTCGTCGTTGTCTTTCTGTTCAGTATGAACTTTATGTCAGTCTCAAGCTCCAGCAACGGCACTACTTCCATCAGCAACAGTAATAGCAACATTAATAACAATAATAATAGCATAATCACATCGTCTCCATCTCCAACATCTTTTCATAGTCAAAGTAGCCTGCCGCATCTTCATCATCATCATCATCACCATCATCCTCAGCACTTTCCTCATCAGCATTACCACGCGGCCAGTGCCGCAACAGGAGGCCCAACTGCACAAGTAACAACTCATCCTCATAATTCCGCCGCAACAGCTTATCATCCCTACTACAATAGTTATCATCATCTTAGCACTGCAGTTCACAATTTGTCAGCAGCGGCAGTAGCCACAACAGGGATTTTTAATACAAACGCTGCTAACATTATTAGTAATAATAATAACAGTAACAATAATTCGAACATTACTTCCTCAGTAGGAGGAGGAGGTGGAGGCATTGCATCTTCTTCATCATCTTCTTCGTCATCTTCCAGCAGTAGTGTAAGTGCAGGAGCATCCTCCCCCGTTGTTTCATCTTCATTTTCTCTTAGTCAACAACATCATCATAATTCTCAAGCTTATTCTTCATCTCAGTTATATCAACCGCATCATCCTCATCATCATCACCAACATTCCTCATTCAGCAGCACCCATTCCCACGCAGCAATTGCAGCGGCTGCTGCATTTTCTAGTTTTTCCGCTGCAGCCGCTTTATCATCCGTTTGTAGTGGTGGGAACAACAATATAAATGCTAATGTTACAAATAATCATCATCATCACCAAAATAGTAGCATTATCAATTCATCTTCACCGACATCTTCTTCCACGACCGCAGAACCTACATCACAAGCGATAGAAATTCAACCTGTGAATCTGTCTCCAGCGTGCTCTATTCGCTCCAATAATAGCAGTAGTAGCAGTAGCGGTGGTGGTGGCGGTGGGAATAACTCTCAATGCAATAGTAAAACTGACAGAACTAGTTCCCTTTTATCGTCTTCTGTAGAATCGGCCAATTCTTGTGGAAGTAGTGGGGCTGCAAATAGTGGGAACACTGAAAATAGTGAAAATAATAACTCTTGCGCAAGTAACAATAGAAATTCCAGTAACGGTACTAGTAATACTAACGGCGGTTGTAATAACAGTAATAATACGAATAACAATAATAACAATTCCGAAGTGGACGATAGAAACGCAGTGACAATTATTGATAAAATTACGAATAGTAGTGGGGGTGGTGGTGGTGGAGGAGGAGATAGTGGGACAACTACTCCAACAACAGCCTCACCACCACGTCACTTTACAACTGCAGCGGCAGCAACCGCTGCAGCGTTGTTGGCTGCTGCTAGTGGAGCAGCTTCCGGTGACGCTTTGCATCATCATCACCATCATCACCGAAATCACCAAATTTCCTCTCTTCTCGACCCTAGTCCCTTTCATCACTTTCCCCCTGCGTTTGTGAGTCATCATCATCACTCACACTTGCCCTCCACGCATCCACTTTCAGCTGTTGTACAGCACACCTCAGGTAAAAATATAATATAAAAAAACCAAAATGTTCATACTTTCATCTTGATGTTGATGATGACGATGATGTGCATCATCGTATAATGGGCTTTTATCTTTATCCATTCGAAGCATGCATTTTCACCTATACACATAGACAGTATCAGTTGTCATTTTCATATTTGGTTATATGACATGACATGTTTAGTATGTATCAAAAGCGCTTTCATCATAATATTTGAACAATAAGATGGACATGAAAATATGGCAAATGAAAATAAATGTAATGTTATTCTTTTGTCAATGAATCGTCTTCAATCTATCATTGTCCACATAAAGCATGTATACTTGCAATTACATCTTCTATGGATAAATAAACACTTTTAATCATTATTTTTACAACAAGAGAATAGATAAATCAATACACATGCAAAACATTCCATACCTTCTTGTCAAACTGTCCCCACACAGTGGAATGTAATTCCATCCTGTAAAAACAAAGGAGCTTCAAATCAGTCTATTTGTTTATTGTTATTGGCACACCACATGAAACAGTGCCGGTGCTAGTAAAGTAGTGAGTGGTGGTCATTTATCTGTTTTCTTCTTGTTCTTTCATGATAATCATTAGACTTTGTCTGCGGTTGGGTAGTATAAGGTATGCCTCCTCTAGTAACCTTGCATATTATTGCTTATGGATTCACCCTCTATACTTTCAAGTTTGTCTGGTCCACGAAATGACAAAGACTTTAACTTGAGCTTGAGGCGCAAGCTATTCAAGAGAAAAAAGAGGAGTTTGGTAGTGTGGATAGTGGGTAGTAAAAATATCACTTTTGAAAAGAAATAAAAAAAGTATACTGAGTATTTTTATTTCTCTCTATTGGAAAGTCTGAAAGTTGGTCTACGACGACGACGTCGACATCGTCGCCCATCATCTTGATGACAATAGCGGAATAATATGTAGGAGTCTCTAATGTAGAAATTTTGGAGAAAAAAATGGTATGATATGAAGTATAGAAAGTGGTACGACTACTTGGACAGGACGAGACGAGAGACGGGAGACGACAATGATAAACCAAGAAGCTTTTTTATTCTTTCATATTTTTTCTTCTTCTGGAACTCTGGAAGTGAGGAAAAAGCAAGTTAAAATGTTAGACGATGGTGGTGGTGGTGGTGGTGGTGAATGTATGGAAGTTAGTGAGTGAGGTCGCTCTCTATTTTTCAGAGAGAAAGAAGGAGAAGAAGGAGGATATGCCACATATAGGGATGATGATGTGAAAATGAAAGGAGGAGAAGGATGATGATGATGCTAATATGATGGGAATCTTGCAGCTGACAGGACAGGAATAGCAGGAGGAATATGTGTAGAAGTAGTCCTTGTTCTTCTCTCTGGGCTCCATATAAATATACGTGTGTTCTTGCTTAAGCCATGTGAATAAGTAGCTATCTATCTAGATATCTACGTGAGTTTTATTTTTTCTAAGGCAGTTTCGTTGTATGCCTGACTCAAGTCTGAGGCGATTTTTTTCGGAGAGAAGGGAAAAAAGCTAGATTTTTATATATGAACACTAAAAGTTCTTATGCTTTTTGTTCGTGTTTTTTATATAAACTGTTATAGATGTATAGATGGTGAAACAAGTATTTTCCCTTTGCTTTTTCTCTATTTTCTTTTTCAAGTTTATCATGAAAATAAAAATGTGCATTTTGGATGCACCACCCACTAAAAACGAAAATGAGTTTGTGAGTTGCTTGCTACGGGAGAAAAGATATGTGTGGAGATACAATGGTGAGAATTTATTGGTAGATGCAACTGGATAATGTTTTGACTTTTTAGTCTTCAACTTGGTCGATTTTTGTATGATTTGAGGATATGGATTATTTATTTATTTTGGGGAAATTGGGATATGTATTGGCAATATTTTTTTATGTTAGAAGCGAAATCATAATGGCATAATGGCAGTTGTCTCTTGTTGCTCTAAATTTGGGTCATATCAGGAGATAAGGCACATAACAGAAGGTACACTTGAGGGTGATTTGAGAAACCGTTTCACAGACATAAGCCGACAAAATATAGGAACCGCTGTGCAAGGCCTCCCTCGTATTTTCCAAAAGGCTTCAAAGTTTGTATCTCTGCAGCTTCCGTCCTAACAAAAGCTCCAAGTTTTTCTGTTTTACAAGTTAATGGTCAACCTTGTTACCATTATCGATAAAACAATAAGAATCAATGTAACAACATAAAAGTATATATGACATTCTTCAGAGGTTTATGGATTATGGATGTGCAATTTGTATCTTTTAATTAATGTTGCTGCCTATATTTTACCTTTCGATTTTCAATCAATACTCATAAAAATAGTTTCTCACGATCAGGATAAGCATTTTAGACGATAATATGTACGGCTTCTCTAAAGGAGTACCTCGCATTGTGTTTATAACATAGTTTACATCATTGGTCTCATTATTGATTATTAGTAGTATTTCTTACATCAATAAATTTCAACCTTTGCCTTACAATTTTTTCATTTTAATTTGCACACTCACCTTTTAGGCGAGATCATCGATAAAAAGTATTCAATGAAAAGCAATTACATATCAAAAAATTTCAATGGAAAATTACAATTACTTTGTATAAATGTAGTCTATAGGCTAGCAAAACTTTATTGGATTTTTATACTCGAGGCAATCTCTTCTTTAATCCTCATTTTTCTTCTTCTTGTCCTTAAATTATAATAAGAACATTAATACGAGTGTGTAGATAAAGTGGATATCCATGTATTACTATAAAATCCTACCTAGGACTCAAACATTCAGTATCAGTTGCAACTTGCAACACTATTTTTAATGAAATAGAGCAATAATGTAATCATCCCGTTTTAATTGTTCTTATTTAACATTCCATTATATTTTAATGCTACATGGACAATCTTTTTTTTACAATAACCAAGAAGCAAGCAATTTCAATCATTAATTTGACTTTTACATAATTGCTATAAAAACAAAAATAGACAGCGATTATTTTGAAGTCTGAGCAAACTGTAAAAAATAGTAAGCTAAGCTAGTAAACTATCAATAGCATCAATCAAATTTAAAAAATAACATTCATTCTTTTGGATTGGCACTGATTGATTGTCATTAGTCATTACTCCATTACAAACTTGAGTAACGAGAGTACTTGAGTCATTTTCTTCTAATCAAAACTGATCAAAAAGTCATAAACAATAAAAAATTAGCAAGAAAAGAAGCTTTGTCTTTTATATTGCTAATAATGTTGTGGTGATTACTGGTATTGCCTATTCTAGTCCTGCGATAACATTCCAAATGAATATAGATGAGTTGAATAGATATAGACCCATTGCACCTTACGAAACTACATGTCAAATGAAAGCAATCATTTCATTTTTTAAAGAAAATTATGATTTTTCATTATTGCTATTATTGTTATTATTACATATACGTGCTGTTTGTTGCATCTTTTGTTGCTATTATTGTTGTTGTTGTTGTCAGCTGAAAAATGTTCCCATTCCCACTGCATCATCATCAACATCATCATCATCATGTTATCATGTGCTTGGAAAAAAAGTAAAATCCCATGAGGTAATGGCTAAAATACTTCATTTTTGTTATCATTTTGCGATGCGATGATAATGCATTGTACGCAGAATTGTATTCAAATTCAGGTTGGTATGTACCTGTAATAAAGACGACTAGTCATACTCATGCCATGACGTTTTATATATTATTATGTTGTTGTGTAATACAATGTTTTCTTATTGTATTGTTGCTATATAATAAAATATATTTTTAAAAAGTAAGGTGCATATATAGTTATGCCTTTTTATATGCATAATATTTATAGTTTTTCATCTTTGCGACTCTCTGCGAGGGTGGTCGATAGCCTGTTCTTTGTGATGCGGTATATAATTGTAGGTGAATGAGTCAAATCAAGGTGAAGAAGAAGCCTCCTTTATATCATTTTTTTGTTCCTAACTTGCAATAGTAAAAGTACATTCTAAAAATATCCAAGTTGTTGTTGGCAA
>JAQFYG010000816.1:0-23860 GCA_034694325.1 Entomobrya corticalis
AACCCATAGAAACATGCTCGCTTGCATTCAAATTCGGGAAATTGGGGTCTCTTGCAGCTACCCAAGCGAAGATGTTCCGGAGTTTTGAAAAAATATTTAGTCCTTATAGTACCTGTCTCTATGGGTCTGTATTCCTTTAACTTACGTTGGTTAGAATTATATAGGATATATCTATCTCCATCATATATTACAACAAAGTATAAAGGTAAACTCTTTACGGACACTGAAAACGGAGCAAAAAAGAGTATTGAGAAAAAAAAGGAAGAGAAAAAAGATGCTTCAAAAGCTGGATGAGTAGTGAGCAGAGCACTGGCAGCAAAGTAATGGAAGTACATACAAAGTAATGAAGCTAGAAAGAGACGGAGAGAAGTACCATTGTAAAAGGTAGAGAGTTTCAACCACAACAGGAGTCGAGTCACACAAGAGGAGTAGTAGTGGCAGCCGGTTCTCAATATAATAATGGCACGTATTATATGTACATATATGAATGAATACCTATATCTTTTCTGCCTGTCCCTCTTTCTCTCTTTCTGCCTGTATATAAGTTTTTGTCGGCATTTCTCTACCCTCCCTAATTAAGTCATAGTGAATTCAATTCCGCACTCAATTTAATTTTAAAGAGGAAATCTTACTGTCTACTGCCGTCACTAGTGCCAGTAAACTCTTGGATACTTCATTTGAACGTAGTATATAGGTATAAATTATATATATATATATATTCTGAGCCCATCATGAACCATATTATATGGTAATGGCTGCATTATATTGCACTGCACAGTAGCGCTTACTATTAGATTGTTAGACAAAAGGTGTGTAATAATAATATTGTATTCTCTGTTGAGCTGAGAACCAGGAGGATTTTCAATATAACACGGCACACCACGGACAGCTAGATAGGCAAGCTTGTTTTTTGTGCAGTTGATGTAAAGTGTGTACGCATACAATATTGGGTAATTCAAGAAGCACATAATGTGCTCATTTATGCAACATTCAATGAATATTATCCTTTTCGTAACAGAATTATGATATGGCTGTGCTGAACGCTTTGTTGCTGGATGCAATAGTGTAGTGAACATTTTAGTATATTGCCATTGTGTCCCTACTTAACTTTATTATTATTCAAACTTCAAATTCGTGAAGTTTTGGTGATGTTGTTTTGTAGTATTGTATACCTTGGAGTAGTACTGAAGTCGAAGTGAAATGCCGTCATCATACTACTTTAAAACAAACATAGCGTGAACATTTTAATAGCCTGAACGAAAGGAATCAGTCAAACATACATATTAAACACATTCATTCCCTCACTCACACTCACAAAAAGAAAATGTAATGTAATGGCAGGGCATGGTACGCATCAAGGAAAAGATGGGAATAAAAACAGCAGCTGTATTCAGTTGAATTCTTAAGTTGACGGTGATGATATGAATGAAGAGATGATATGAATATGCATGCATTTAAATCAAATGTTACATTTCTACACAAATAGCGACACAACCTTTCCGCATGATCATCGTTTATAGTTAACGTGCCCAGTTGTATTAGGATTGCTCATAAAGAACAAAAAAGTTGATTTATTTCTTTACATTTTTACTGCTTTCAATTCAAGCAGTGACTTTCTCAAAAATAATATCGTATTCTTTAACAAAATACGTCACGCTGTTCCAATCAATGAATTATGTCACTGTTGCTGATAAAAAATTCACTTTTTACATTTAGCTCTCCATGAATGCCATATGTATTTGTTAAGCAAGAACAGTTATTGTAATGAAAGCTACAAGCAAGTTATTTGTAATGATTGACTGCTGCAGGGCAGTAGCAACATTATGTACATGGTAAATCAAAATATTTAAAATATACTTAAATTTGGGAAAAATCGATACTTTCTTGCAAAATATTACAGCTAGTTTTAAAATGTTGAAGTGCACTGGTATCTGTATCATGCTTGTATTTGTATTCTTTTCAATATTGTTTTGCTTATTTCATTTAAAAAAAGATTACTTCAGCGGGATTTTGTTTGAAGTTGCTACGAAAAGCTCTGCCTTCTTTTTAAACTTGAATTTATCTGTGGCATCGTTGTTAGTGGTATTAAAATCTTGAAATATTTGCTATCTCCGTTGTCCTTATGGGAAAGGTCGAGTGTTTAGAATTAAGTTTTGCTTTGCTGTCAATCATTTTTAATGTAGCTGTGCGATTTGATCAGGTATATACATATAAATAAATATGTTTCAATACTTGCATTCCAAGTTCAAGTTTCATGTAATACCTTTAGTCTATGTATAAAAGTTAGAAATTAATTTACTTATCAATATACTATTAAACCGTTTCGAAATTTTGTAAAAAGTTGTTGTTGGTATACAATCAACTTTTTCAGAGCATAATATATAATAAAAAAATTACCACATGAATAAGCCACTACCTATATTATCTATATTATGTTACATTACATTGGTGGTATGTAGTACTACAGTACATAAATAGGCACTATGAAAGTGTGAATTTGATAATGTCATTAAAATATCAAGTGGGGTTTTACTCTAAACCATCGCTCTTACTCACAAACTGGTATAAAATTGAGACAATGGCCAGAAAAGTTGCTATATATTTAACTGGAAAATACTATTTATGACATGCATGGATTACGCAGGCTAGTTTGATGCAATAGTAAAACCTCTCTCACAACAAGGACAGAAAATAATATGCTCTAACAAAAACAATCGGTTAGATGAAGTGCATTTATGTATATAAAGGCCAATGCGCCATTCGCATTCGAAGATAAAAGCGTAGTATATTACACTATTTTTTGGGCGTTTGATGACTTTTATGGGAAGTTTTTAGATAATAATTATTGTTTGATTGCCGTCGATAATGTGAGCACACATACATTTGGATTAGGTATGTATGTGTATTCAGATGACGTTTACATATTACATTAGGTTACTATACATTTAAATTATGCACGAACATTACGTAAATAAACAAAAATTTAAAGCGATTATTATATGTCTCATACTTTTGAGTTTTCTCAAATCCTGATGATTTTTTGATGGAAATGTGGAAGTTTACTTTATAATCTTTGCATTTAATCATAACTAGAAATGATGCATTTAACTGGATATCGAACAGCCTTATACATTTCTGGTGCACTTTGTTGATTTGCAAGATAAATTATTAATTAAAAAGCTATATAAGTGCTCACTAAAAGTATTTCAATAGTTTAGTTAAAAATCGTAAATATAAACTAGAGCCAAAAATTGTCAGAAGTCTTCAGTCTTCTCGTCTCATTACTGTACATTGGAATGGATGTGGATATCAAATATATTCACCGTGACTGACTGACTTATTTTTAACTGTGTGTAGTGTATGCGTTAGTCAATAAATTCTGAGCTGAGCTATTGACGGACTTGTGATAATAATGATGATCGTGTTCGCATTTTGTATGTAACAATTTTCTCGTTGTATTACTATAATATTATGGTCATGATGATAATTCTCTATATTATTGTCATTATGTGGAGATGATGGTAGTGGTGCGTTTTTTCTTCACTCTTTTCTTTTTTATTCTCAGCTCAACTTGCACTCACATACAACACTTCATCTTCATTCAAATAAGCAGCACACATATTTTAATCATTTCAAATTTAATCATTTCTCAGAATCTTTTGGCTCATCATTTTATGAGCGCTACAAACAGCCTTTTTTCCTCGTATTATTCCTTTTATCAAGTACTTACTCTTATGTTCATACATAAGTTGCGCACATATAACAGTCAGTCAGACAGTGACATATCAGACACCGTATCACCAACCAACCACACCATAATATCGTATTAAAACGACAATAGAAGCTCATCTTATGTGAGAAGCGTGGACAGGAGTGCATTATTCTCTTTAAGCGCAGTTTTTTGTTGTCGTTTCTTCGTTCGTGATAGAAAGTAATATTTCTTCGAATTTATACCGTACAGTATTTTGACCTTTTATGAAAGATAAGTCGGAACGAAAAAATATCATTCGTAGTTTTTTGTTCCTGTCTTACTTCATTCAATTCAATATGTCCGAATAAGTATTCGTGCATAGATAGGCTAGTATATATGTAAGTACCTGAGGAACTTTTTCATGTAGGATCAGTCCTAGTCTAAAGAAAATTCATTCATTTGCGAAAACGGTAAACTGCTTAAGTAAGCTTATTGCTTTGATTGTTAGAGACGGACGCACCAATTTTGTCTGTATTTTCTACTCTATATCATAATAGATATTTTTTGTGACTAAAAGTGCAATATGGACAAAACGTTGAAAACAACTTTTGAATTCAAGATTTCAATTTTTGTGCAATATACTACGTACTCAAGAGAAAATATTCATTGATGGTTATCATCGTCATAATATCATTATGGAAGTTGACATGATATATAATAAATTATGATAAAATGAAAAAGAGAAATACATTTTTATTCACTTTCATAAGTAAAAACGTTGCTGTTTTTCACAAAAACAAATATCGAAACATCACTGCGATTGCGACTGATTTGGAATATTTTTTGATGATATGCAAATTTTTGAAAAGTCTTATTCAGAAAACTTATTCTGTGAACAGGCAGAACTGATGTATTTATCGATAAGTACTCTTTAGATTGTCATGTTCAACACATATGTGTACAATACATAAATATATATGCACATACAATTTACCCTCATGAGCTTTTCATGTGATTTTGTTGTTATTCAGGAAGTACTATGTAACGAATTAAACTCAGAACAGGACATGAAAAACAAAGATTATGATTTATTATGGGCTACAAAATATATATCGTTAAATTTAATTGTATTTCGGTGGCACAATAACAAAGAAAACTTTTCCATTTATTTAATTTTAGGAAGTTTTTTTAACTAGTTCGAATTTTGGGATATGTGGACTGAACATATATATGGCATGTCAATTTTATATGTGCATGTACACATTTGGGATGATCACCCATTTTATGAGATAAAACAAAACGGCTAAAAATAATAAAATGCAATAATAAAAATAAAAGTCAAGTTGTTATCATTACTGCACCATCATCACCACCGTATATTCTACTCTAAAGCCAGGCTAGTCAGACAAACCCCACTTTTTTCAATTCAATTCACAGTATGGTTGAGCCGGAACAAGGACTTCCTTTGAAAAAATACATGCACTTATTTTATGATATTTCTGAAAAGAATGGGGATCATTATCGTCATCACTATCATTTTCGATGACGATGATGTGAGGAAGATGAGACGATGATAATTACCAGGCCCTATGCAATTTCTATGCATATTATCTATCTATCTGGCGATATCATATATTATGAATGTGGGCATGAATTTTTGATATGTCGACATTTAATATTAATACGACATGGTGTGTTTGCACTGTCCAAGAGTGAGCTGTGTGTGCTC
Organism: Entomobrya corticalis; assembly: GCA_034694325.1. Taxonomy (NCBI): domain Eukaryota; kingdom Metazoa; phylum Arthropoda; class Collembola; order Entomobryomorpha; family Entomobryidae; genus Entomobrya; species Entomobrya corticalis. Next base: position 5,421 of record JAQFYG010000816.1, read on the forward strand.
TGTTGACTGTGTAGTTGATGATGAGCTTTATGGTCACCACCTCTACTGAAAACAGTGGGATCAGTTATCTAAACAGAGATACTGACTGATGTACAGACGTACGTTCATATCATTCATGTGTGCTGCATGAATACTAAGCTGTATAATAGTAATCAGAAACGCAGCCGGCCGGCAGCAGGGAAACACACAATGTCATTAGTTTCATTATTGTTCAAAAAGAGCCAAGAGCCATAGGGAACAAAAATAAACTTTTACGTTCTGAATCCTACAAACGATACAACAGACTACCTACCTACTACTATATCCATGATATTTCATGCATGCGCCCATCCGTTCTACTACTATTCACATTATTTCATTGTTTAAAAACTCACAAAATTTTACTGTGTCAGCATGAAATATGCATGCATATTTGTTCCATACGAAAAAACCTTACTTGTTTGGAATTTTCCACAAAAGCTTTCTTGCAAAGGAAAATACAGAGTTAATATACCTAAGCTGTTTAGATTTTAGATTTTGTCTCTTACCAAAGCAGTTATTACTACAAAAAATATCACACGTAGTAGTTTCATCGAGCTTATATGCATATTATAAATGCATAAAGAATCAACCAGCAGTTATGACTCCACCACCAAGAAGGCAAAATGAACTGAATAAAATAACTTTTTTACGTGTACTACATTTTATGCATTGCAACGCAATTTCATTTCTAGAGGCACATCCACACATTTAAGTTGGTGAAGCGTACACTCCATCCTCCATGCCGCTGTTAATGTGAGCACATTTAATAATGATGATGATAATGACTCTCCGCTGATAATGACAATGATGATCCTTAATGATGATTATAATGGTCATTGAAAACCATGCATGTCGACGAAAGTATAAAGTGAGCCAAAAGCATTTAAATTTCCCCCCTATACTTCCACTATCACCACCCAGCTACAACTACTGGTACCATTCAAGTGACATAATTTACATGAACATTTTCTTAGACTTTTGCATTACATTCTTAAAAATTTATTCATAAAGAATTTTTAAAATACAGGGTTTTGTGTTTGTTTTGTGTCTTGCGTACATGCCTTATGTCATGCCTTCCAGAGATTTTTAGCAGATAGTTATAAAAAGCCCAAGGAATTGTTTTAAAACTTATTACTGCTGTTTTTCTATATTTTGTATTACTTTTTAAGTCTTTCCAGTTTTCTAATGAGTCAAACACTACTGCACCTCTCATACGTGCTTAAATGTGCACACATACATTGTTGTATAGTTTTTACCAAAGTGTAAGAAAAAATTTCTTGTGATACTTACGCCATGTAATACAAAATCTTAAAAAATCATCTGTGTATGTCCTAGAGTCCTGAATGTCTTGTTATACATTATAGCGTAAAGATTTACTCAAAATAAGTTTTTAAAATGCTTTCCTTGCCAAGTCAGAAAGGAGAAGTATATAAACAAGTGCTTTTTATTACTGTGTAGTTTTCTTGAAAGAGTAACATTAAATTTGTGAGTGGTGGTGATAGTGATGGTCACAGTAAGCAGTGGCGTTGGTGGTGGTACAAGAAGTAGATTTTTTGTTAAGACTTTTACATTACATTACACAAAGACACACGCAACAGAAGTCTTCATTTCTTCAAGCTCTATAAAAGAAGTAGAAATATAAAGACAAAAATTATTGCGATAAAGGGCGGGGTACACTATTAAAGACGAGAGAGGAGCAGCAAAAAAGTAGTAGACATACAAAAGCAATATCAAAAGCGGTCACACACACATTTTCTCTCTTACAGTGTGTTTCACTGTGCAGTTGTAGTGCAGTCTTTTTACAAAAAGAAAATTGTGTGATGGTAGTTGGTAGTAATACGATATATATACACATAATAGTATGCAATAGTGTTTTTTCTAAGTTGGTGGTGTAATATAGTAGCTTTGTAAACACATAAAGTTGCATTACACAGGGAGAAAATGACTTTAATGTTCATAAAAAACACAAAACTGACAGTGAATCAAAATGGGTAAAAGAAAAAGAAGAAAAAGGGATGATAATGGTTCGTTTCCTTCCTCCATGCCTCGACCTAAAATCATGTTGACTTTAGTAACTTTTAGCAGAAGAATACTTGGAGTAATAACTGGAGTGTCGTGTTTTTCTAAACTGCTGGTATTATGCTTGCTGCTGGTTCGCCAATGTTATGCCATAATGTGAAGAGCAAATATATACAAAAAACGATGAGGATGTTAATCGTTTATAGTATAATAATATTATAATAAAATGTTAAAAAATGCTTAGAAAAATAAGACAGCTGAATTTTTAAAAATAAAAATAATATGACAGTAAAAATTTCAAAATATTTCTTTAATCAACAAAAAGACTCGAAACGTTAACTATGTAGATACGAGCATCCTTGCATATCCATTGAGTAAGTTAAGCTATAAGGTGAGACACTTCATTTCTGTAATGACCATGTCTGTTACTCTGAAAGAGAAAAATGGACAGGAACGTTTCTTGAATTTTGTAAATTATAAAACTGAGCATCACATACATATGTGTACATGCATAAGCATCTAAAATATGTGAAGATATCATTTTCTTTGATACTTGTTTGATAACGATTCTTACCATTTATTCTGATGTTGCTGCTGGACGAAAAAATAAATAAACATTATGAATGAATATTACCATTTTTACCACACATGTATGTTCTAGAGAGAGCAATGTATAATGTGTTCGAGTACATTAAAGTAAAGGTATGCATTAAAAAATCTTTCGTTTTAGGTAGAAATGAAGTAGAAGGAGAATAAAGAAAAAAATAAGAAGCGTGAGCTAATTTCCTTTGGTTCCCAGAAGACGGTGTATAAATGATCTACTTTTTTCATGAATTCATGGAAGCATGGCCAACTGGGGCGGAGAAAATTAGTTTCTCTAATAAAAACTCTTCAAGAAAAATATCACTCTAGTTTGCTTCCCACTACTCTTTCGCTCGCCCATTCTTCCACTACCACTTAAGTTACACGAACACATTACTAGACCAACAATAAGAGCTTCTGCAGAGTCGTTTACTTCTAAAATGCTCTACATTTGCATTGTCTAGTAAGTATAATTGGAATTTATTCTGGCCTAATCGTTAGTATTCTTTTTTATGCAGGACAACACACTCACATACACTGATGGGCATTTACTGATCTATAAGAAATAAAGTAGTTTATAGATGTTTATTAATATTATAAGCATAAAATATAATCTACATAGGTATACGTAGAGACAACATATGCATGTCTTCACTCTTTATACTGCTCAATACGAAAGGGGAAACAGTTTGTCGTTCCCTCTTGGTAATGTTATTAATGACAAAACGAAGTCCATATATCACACCTTAAAAAAGAAACGATGCAATCAAAATGCCAAAATGAGCTCGGTATAAGTACCCTGCTATTACGCATATGTTAAATAAAATGAAGAAAACATGAAAATATATCTAACAATCATCTTAAACCGAATCGAAATTTTAGTGTGTGTGTATAGTGTATATTGTGTATATACCATCAACAACGTATTATTAAATAGTTTTTACTGGCTGAAGGTGAGCGAACATTATTTTCCCCAGTTATTTGTTTTTTTGCTCACCGTCATTTTCTTTTCCAAGAAATCCCAAATACCCTTATTATTACGCTGTTATATTGCTGTAGCACCTAATCATATCCCATATCGTCGTGATCATTGAAAATGTGCAATAATGTTCATTCACCAAACTACTCGAACGCCAGGATGTACTAAGAACAAAAACAAACTTCCTAATATTCTAATACAACAACAATAATAATAACAGTTAGTTACAATGTCACCGCATATTCCTTAAATCAAAGTAATGATGTTTACATTTTGATCATGATAATGGGAATATATTCATCATTGAAACCAGTATGATAAGTGCAACAGCCCAACAGCAATGAAAAAACATGTTTCACAAAGTAAGAATAAACCACGAAATATAGATAATGATATCATCGCGTCGATTATTGTTATTATTATGAACGTCTTCTCGCCTCTTATCGGTTACAACGAAAAAATGTTCTGTTAATGTTTGTATTATCGATGATAGAATGTCTGCTTAACAAAATTTTACTTTATACATACCACCCCACCAGAAACAACAACATCGTCATCATCCCAGAAAAACACAAAGTTATGCTTAGAATTTACAATATTATTATTATTTTTATTGCTCTATCCCGGTGGTATGGCTTGAATTGCAAGTTTAAGAAAGGCTTAAAGTTTATGCATTAGCATTACTAGAATGATAATCACCCCAGCAAACGGAATGAAAGAAACCACCACCATCATCGTCAATCGTCATTCACTGACACCATCATACCACCGCCAACATCATACAGCGGCTGCCGACGACGATGCTTGTTTTGTGAATGCTACAAGCTACCACCACTGTTTTTACGTTTAAGCCGTTTTAAACCCCAGTAATATTGACAAATTCACCGTCTCTCTTCAACCATACGAAAAAGTAAATATTTTCTTACGAGAAGACAATCATTTGTCAATTCAAGAAAAAGCAAGACATTAGCATTGCATACATCATTTATGTAGATGAACAAGAAGGAGAGAAATAGTCGAAAAATAAAAGGCGCTTCTCGGCATTAGTAGTGTGCTAATGTGCATAGCTAATAGGAATACATCACTCTCGTCATCGGTGTCATCATCATCGCATCACACTACACACAATAATTCTCTAATTCTAAAACATAACAAGAAGACCTATTCTTCTAATCATCATTATCATCGTCTTTTTGTTACATTACACTACTCTGTCTTCAAAAACTGAAATCGGAATGGCCTGTAATGCAAACTAAAGTATGCAGAGCAAAAGTTGAAAGGGATAAAGATGCAAGTAGACAAACAAACATATATTATTTGCATACAGTAAATGTGAACATACTACTTGTAAAGAGACAATAGTAGGATATTTTATTTTTAACCTGGAAAAGAATATAAAATGAACAGGTAATAAAATATTTAATAAGTTTTATAGCTAAAAGCAGTCGGTCGATGAGATACCCGTTGTAGAAATCCAATGTCCCAAAAACACAGTTATGGTTCACTGTTAAAAAAAACCTAGAATAGAGATTTTGAAAGAATAAAGTCATTGATAAAGTGAAAAGTCATTTTAATAATAGAAATAAAAAGGTAAAAATGTACTTGCATCCACAGAATAATAAGAAAGGAAGGGAACTTAAAATAGTAAAAAATGCGTGTATAAATGTGTAAACGCATACAATCTCACTACCTTTTACCTATCATCTAGTAAAGGATTCGTAAAGTTGAATAGTTTTCTGTTTGCTTGCATGCATCCATTTATGTAAACAGAATTATCACAACACAATCCATCCGTCGTCCTTCGTCATCGAAAAATAGAAAGAATACTAATGTATAAAAGTGTTTTGTCTGTAGAAGCAATGTCGGCAATGTGGAAATATGGTGAAAATATATTGTATACCGTATCAGTTCAGTTGTAAGGAGGATAATATGGGATCATCAAATAGGGAATACGATGATAATAATGATGATCATAGAAAAGAAAGGCAATAGAAAAGGGAAGAAGAGCAAGGGAAAAATTAACACAACCAAAATCGTTCCTCCCCTTAAAAGCAATATAAAACTAAAAGATCTGGTATTCGTACACATCTCTCAAGTCTGCATGTACACACTTTGGTATATTTTAACAAACAAGGCTCCACCGCCACCATCAACAACGCTATCCCAATCTCTATTATGCATACTTACTCACGTCAAAGTAAAAAAACGAAACTTCAACTTGAACTATCACCATCAAAACTATTAAAATACTCAGCACAAAGACTCCATGTAGTCAGTACGCATTCAGCTCTTGAAAAGTGAGCAAAGAGAAAAAGAAAGGGAGAGAGATTGCGTCTCTTCTCATCTCCGCTATTTGTATAAAATATATATTTTGTATGTGCGTGTCTATTTGAAACATTCTACCTAAAAAGTGCAGCTTTACTTACAAACAAGAAAATGAGAAGAGATAAGACTCAAAATAGGCAGAAGCAGTAACAGCAGTTAAGTTAAAGTTGCTGTATGTACTTATTGCTTTGAAGCCTCTTTGTTTGATAATACACACACTTTTTATATTTATATAAAAGATACATTTCTGTCCAGTTATATATAAAATATATAGTTATATAATCATATATCCTATAGCAAGTTGTTACGGAATATTACTACTACTTACTACTCTTTACTACGATCTACTATTACTACACATCGTATCGTAAAATAAAGCACCTACCTAAATACTACTACTACTACGAGAAGACGAGGACGATTACTACGTTACGTTTCGTTCGTGAGTGAACAATGCACATACGCTACATTCAACTCAACAACACACACATCCCATTTTTCTATACATAAGCATCATTTGTAGTGGTATGGTATAGAGGTGGTGGTGATCATGATGTTTTGTGTGTATTTTATTGTATAACTTTACGCAAAACCCGATCTCCATTCCTCAGTAAAATCTATCCATAATATCTACATACAGTGTATATACTTCCCAGTATTTTTGTATCTGCCCATGTACTTAATTTTACTGAACATATATACACTGTTGATATTTCTCCCCTTCCTCTCTTCTCCTTCAACTTCAACTACCACCACAACTTTACATTGAATATTTTCCTCTACATACATGTATTAGTACAGCAGCAGTACAAGAAGAAGAGAAGAGAGCAGTAAAAAGCAAAGCTGTTATGTATGTGTCTTTTAGTGCGTTTGTGTTTGAGTTGTTGGTAGGACGCTCTTATAAAAACTCTCCGCGCAGCAGAAACATTTTTTACTAGCAGCAGAGCTTTTGCTGTTCTAAAAGTAAATACATAATATACAAACAGCCAGAGAGATACACACACATTCTCACAGAAAACTGAGAGAAGAAGCTCCTCCGAGTTTGGGGGAAAGTGTGCGTACATAAGAACACACGTAAAAAAGAGTAAGCTCGCTACGAAGGAAGAAGAACCCAACCAAATAACATTGTAGCAAAACTGGCAGTAGGAAACATTGGACAATCCTCCGATATTTGAGCTCAGAGCTGAGAGAATCTGCTCACTCACTCACTCTTCTTCTCCCTGTTTTTCTGCTGGCTCCTGACTCAAGCTCTGCTCACAGCTCGCTCGAGAAAAACATACAAGTTGAAGTTGCAAGCCTGCTTTACCAGCAGTTGTATCACATCCCTCGTCGGGTAAACATCTTCTGCAGAAGAGAGCTCCTCCACTGCTCTTTGCTCCTCTCCGTGCTCGCTCTAGTAGCTCACTTCGCTCCTCGCTTTAACTTTTTTATTTCAACTCCAGAGTTTCCCCAGTCAGATTTAAAATACCAAATATACAATTTTCTTCCAAAAATATTTTCAAGTCTTTTCCTTTTCGCTCATTGGAATTAGTTAAAGTTTTTAGCAAAAAGTTATCCTTTCTTGTACATAAAGTCAAAGTACAACAACAAGTCCTACTCTGATTGCTTAAAAAAAGTAAAAGATTCAAGTCAGCAAAACCGTACCATTACATTTTCCCTGTTTATAACTTACAAGTAGTCTCTTTGATCGTTGGACTTGGAAAATTTTTTGAGATATTTTCAACTCCGTAATATATACAACTCCCTCATCAGCACTTTGATTTATTCTATTGAAATATAAGAAACTTTGGTCATTTTTTGGAAAAATTTCTGGATTTTAATAGGAATGCAATATTATAATTGAAAATACATTCCTCAATTCAATTTAGCCTTGACTTTTTTCATATTCACAAAACTTTACTATAAAAACAATCAGAATTTTTTTTTAAAAAAAGGAGCAACTAAATAGGACTGGAATGTTTGGTTAGAAACAGGCAGAGAAAAAAATTGGTTTTGTGCAAACAGTTTTAGACTGCATGCTTAGGAGATATAAGCAAACCTAAATAAACCCAGGAAAGACAGAAAGAAAGAGATGCAAAACTTTTTTATCGCATTTTCTTACAATTTTGGTAATGAAATCAAACTGTGAACTGAACTGAGTGTTGTTTGTTGTGAAACTGTTTTATTGGTTTGTTCGTTCCTGGTGGCGGTTGTGCATGGTTTTTGGTAAATTCTATAGATTTGAACCAGAAGGAAAGGGAAAATTGTTCAAAGTTTTTTTGAGTGCTTAATTGTACACATTTTGAGGTTCTCAGAAAAGAGAGAATAAGAGTATAGTACGAGAGAACTTGTTTTTTAAAAAAAAATTCTGCTGTTGGGCGAATTCATAGTAAAAGGCTATATACGCTCACTTGCAACTTTGTCTTAAAAAAGATTGAGGGGAATTTTTGTCAAAGTTGACAATAGAAATATACAACCAGCCAGACAAATGCCGATCCAGACTATAACGCTTTTACAAACTCTACTGGAAATCAGGGACACTTGTAATAAATGTACGGTTTGGTTTTTCATGTTGTATCACATTTTTATTGGTATTAATAGAGAAAGTACATGCTATACGGTTTTAGGGGCAACTTGAATTTTTGCAACTTTGCAAAAATCTTGTTATGTGACAAGTAGTAAAGCATCTTATTTGTACAAAAGTTTTACAATTCATTATTTCCTGTGCAATTTCAGATATGGAACACGAAGAGGAATGGGATGAAAACCGGCAGGGACTGTTCCATTCTATAGGCTCTATGAACTCTATCTCTGGTGGAGGAGTACCTGGAGGTCGTGACTCGGTGGACAGTCAAATGTTTGAGTCCGGCTATAACATAGACTCAGCACTGCCCAGTGACTCGGATCTTGCCTATGATCACCACAGCTCAGAGGAAGAATTGGAGGTGATCAACAACACGAGTTACGATGAGGTGGACGACGACGTTATTCTTGGTTCAGAGGAGGCAGGTTCCCTCCTAGGGGATGAAGACGAGCCATCCGACGGTCTTGTTTTAAGGAATAGCTCAGAGAATAAACGCAAGTGGTCACAAGTGGCCAGCAATCGTCTGAGTGTGGAGAGTACAAGTAGCTCAGATGACGAAGTTCAGGGCTTATTACGCCCCTTGTCCACTCCAGTAGAATTTTGCACATCGCCGCCAGTTGATGCTCACAAGCCAAGTCGGTCTCAGTCTCCCCCACCCAAGCTGTTTCTCTTTTCCTCAACAGCCGGAGGTGGGGTGGCAAACGTAGGTGAGATTCAAGAAATCGGAACAACTGTTGGTGGTGGAGGCACCGTCTCTTCCGCTTCATCCCCAGTAGTAGTTTCCTCTTTAAGCAGCAGCTCAGGTCCGGGTGCACTTACAATGAATGGCAGTACTCACGGGGTATTCCGTGGCTTGCGAAGAAATAATGACCATCATCTACATACTAACACATACCCTATCATGAGTAGTTCTGTCAGCTCGACAACTCCTAGTTACAACAATGAGGCTCATCATCATCAACATCATCAACATCACTCATTTCTTATTAATAATAAATATATTCCAAATTCTAATAATTGTGGTGGCGGACCAGTGGTGCTGCATTCGGAGCTACTACCATCATCAACCACAAATCAGCAGCAAAATCATCATTCACCAACCATTACTACAACTTCGACTATAATTATATCTGATTCTGCTCCTTCTTCTAAAGCGACGACAAACAACCATTCTACAAACAACATCGTATCATCATCAACAAACAATTCATCTATTATTATAACACCAACATCATCTCCAATATTACCATCTCACATCAACAACACATCCTCCTCAACCTCTAATAGCGTTACATCTTCGTCTTCAGCAGCAGCAAGTGGCGGTGGTGGTCGCTCTCAGAGATCAACTGGCAGAGAGATTTCCAGGAGAAGGCATCGTCATCATCACAATCCCAGGCATATTCAGCGGCCATGGCTTGACTTCGAGAAAATGCAGCAGGTAAGCATATGAGTACCATATGAAAAACTAATTTTTTCTTCTTAAAATTATTATACTTATTTTTTAAACAATTACTTATTTAAATTACCGTTAAGTAAATATAGAGTATATACTTCGTCGTATTTATCGTTAGAAGCATAATCGTACTAGAATATCTCCCTATATTTTTTACTCCCACATTACCCCAATCCTTTTGCCTAATCCGGTGAATGCATTATATATTATGCCGTTTAAAATATATTCATATTTGCTAACTCCTTTTAGTTTCTATCGGCTTTAACGTGACTTTCTTTTGTTAAGCCACTGGCCAAGAAGTAAAAAAGAGTTGCATATTTTTATTGTTATCATACATCATGCATATATTATTAGTGTATAATGTAGGCTGCTGCTGTGCTACTACCATCACAAACTTTCTTTGTGCTTTCTCCTTTCCATTCTGTGTAGCAGCATAACGGATACACATTGAAATAGCACTGCTGCTGCATTGAGACTTGGTCTTAGTCTTGATGCTATTACGGCCACACAGTGAGTTTCAACTTTTCTCGTAAATCTTGATGAGATATCTTTGGTTAGATCCGGCTGAACTTGCACTGCCCATAATATTATTATTTGTTCAAGAAAAGAAACACAAGAGAAAAGCAAGCAGCAGCGACAGAAAAGCACCAAAAATAACATCAAACAGAATCCAGCCATATCACCAAGTAAAAGAAGCATCATCATAGTCATAATACAATATTACATAATATACGTTCAAATAGGTATTATAGATATGTCTTTTCCTCAAAAACAGTATCATGCTTTTAGCTTAAAGCTGCATCTACAATTTTATTCATACAAAAAGGGAGAAAACTTAAGGTGAAAGAATAAAGACTACTACTATCAACTATCATCATCATCATCATTAGGGTTCGTTGAAAACTAGAAAAATAGAAACGTATGCATGTAGCAGAAGCAAACTTATGCGAAAAAATATACATGGTCTCTGCTTGTTTCATTCCAAGCAATCTACTTTTACCATTTTCTACTCAAAACATACAAACTTGCTCGTGTTTGTGATAGAATTTTCTTGTGTTCTTAGACAAAAGGCAACAGAAAACAGGGAAAAAACTCCAGGTACTTCTAAAGGTTCTTCTGAATTTGTTGAGGAGAAAGATAGAGAAAAATTCTGCTAGACTTGCAGCTGAACAAGCAAGCAGAGAAAGGAGAAGAAAAAATGATGATGATGGTGATAGTGAGTTGTGTAGGAGCAGACAAAAAAGTATGTAGCTAGTTATATATGTGGGATTTTAAGTTGTTATGTTGGAGAAGCTAACCAGATGCAATACATTTTTTTCAAACGGATAACAGGAAAAAACAGAAAAGTAAGCTAAGCTGTGTGAGTTTCAGGATGAAAGAAAATGTACATAGGAATATAGAAAGAACGACGAGAGATGAGATGATGGTGATGATATTGCATTGTATAATGCCGTTTTCGTCTTATTCGAGCTAGCAAAGTTTTCTTGCTTGCCTGCCTCCACTGCTCTCCTGCTCATTCACCCTTCCTTCCAGGCTTTCCTTCCAGTAAAGCTGGAGAAGAAGAGCAGCAGAGAAGCGAAGAAAGAGATGACTGTGAGCTCTGTGCTGAACGAGTGAACGAGAGAGAAAGAGAAGTGATATAGTATCTCCCTTTTAAAATGTGCATATGTATTATAAAGGGGCATAACGATATAATACTGTATATTATGTTGAATGGTGTACATTCCATAAAATGCATATCGCTTTCTGGACAAGGTTCAAGCATTCATTCCATTTACTCTGAGCATTTAGTAAACCTTTATAACGTAGTTTTTCTATTTTAGAGGCATGTTATATAAGATTAAGTGTATCCAAACAAAATAGCCAAGTAGAAAAAAAGTTCCCATTCATATCATCAGTAGCAAGCAGTGGCGTACTAGTAGAATCTACACATAAAATGCATTTTACTACAACTATTACTACAAGTGCTTCTTTTCTCAAAGAACTTATTACTTATTGTAAGTTTACTAGTAAAATGCTCGTGCTCGTCTCGGAAGGAGCCGTACTATCTTGTGTATGGCCATATACACATATAGTATGCTAAAAGCTATATATCTGTTTTTGGAATGGTTGGCAGTGAACAGCTAAACACACGGGGAATTGTACACAGACACAGGAAGACGGGAGATATTTGTCTTTCATTTGATTTACACTCTTCTTATCTTTATGACGTCCCTTTGGCTTGCAACATATAGAGATCCATTAGCAGGAAAACGAAGGAGAAACAGGCAATATTTGTAGTTTGTAGAGGCAGAATAGAATGAATAAGCACAAGAGTATTCCAGTTAGTTTTGTAGTGCGTAGTTTTACGTACAGAAAGTGGTAGTAGTTAAGTAAGTGGAGAGAGGAAAGAAGAAAAAACAGAGCAAGCAAAAAAGCTACAATATGAGTTTGCAAGCATCTTTTTCTATTTTCTTTTTTTCCCTCATTCGTTTCTTTATTCGTCGTCGTTTATTCCTTCCATTTTAAAAAAGAAAGATAGTTGCACATTGTAAGTTCTATTATAAGATGATAAGTATACGCCACTTGGTAGTAAAATGTGTTTTGTGTAAAATGGTAAAAGTAGTAGTTTTTTCAGCGATGAGAGAGAAGACATTTTAGGCCGCCTGTCTATCTCCTGTAATCGTATCCTACGTGCTATACATTTCTTTACTTTGCTTTGTGTACAAAAAAAAGTATAGCCAGCTTGCTGCATTTTCTCCCGTATAATTTCCCCAGTTTTTTAGAAAAGGAAAAGAAAGAGAGAGAAGAAAATGCGAAAGAAACGAAAACGGACAGAGAGAGAGGGGCAAACAAGTAAACAAGCACATACAACAATACACACGTTCACGCTACTGCTCTTTTACGTTACATTGCACGAGAAAATGATATTTAAGGTTAACAGCAGCAGCTACCTCACACGATTTTCTCTGGTGTCGATGCTTCTTCCATTGTTGTAATGCATTCATAATAGTAAGGGGAGAAAGTGGTAGTAAGAAATATGGAAAAAATGGATTGCTGAGAAGAGAAGAAATATAAGTAGTTGTAGTCGCAGTAATAATAATAATAATAATAACATGAATGGTGGTGGTAAGGATCATAGATACACATGGTACACATTTCAACGTTTTTTTATATTTTCACATGAGTAAAAATGAAAAGGAGAGAGAGAAAGAAAAATAGAACGGGGAACAATCCCTGATGCTACACAAGTATTAGCAGCAAAAGGTTCTCGTGTTTCTTTCAGAGGAAAAGAGATTCAAGGAGAAATAGCAATCTTTTTTGGCAAAATTCACACACACAGATGTGCACAAATAGGAGCGAGAGCTCAGAGAAAATGTGAATCTTCCATGTGGGTTGACGTCACACATATTTATTTACGAAGAAATCTTTTCGCAAGTTTCAGTTTCAGCAGAATGGAGAGAAGGGGCAAAGAGAGGAGAAGATGGTTCTCTGTTTTTTGTTTGATATTATCATTGTGCTCTTCTTTCCTAACCATCCATTCAGATTTTTTTTTTTGGCTTTTCTTCTCTCGTCGATATAATAGGAGGATGGTTGCATATGTGCAGGCAGACACATACATAATATATCATCTTAGATTATTACGTGTACACAAGTGTACACGGTTGGGAACAGAATTTAAGTGAATGAGAAGAAGTTAGGTCGCCGGGTTGGATATGAGTTTTGGGTTATTTGAGTGATGAGAGGGCTGTTTTGGATGGTGTAGTAATAGCAAATTATCTACGCGTACATATTATTATTATTATGTGCCAGGTTTTTTTCTTTAGAAATAGAGAGGGAAGAAAAAACTAAAATGTAACGACGATGTTAAAATACCTAAATAGTATTTTAATATGATTCTCCTTTTGTACTAGTGGTAGTTATATAAAGTTTGTAGCGTACAGTTAACAGCGAGTGAATGCAATATGCGACACGATTGAAAAGTTTTTAGAAGAGGGCGTTCTGCTAAATTCACGAGAGATTTCAAGGAAAAAAGAACGTCATGACAAGATGAGATGTGTGGAAAAGATAGGATGATGCTAATAGGAGAAAAAATACATACTACATTTCAGCAAGCTTTTGCCCTTCTTTTTTTCTCTAGTTTTTTAGCTGTTCGCTACTTTTCAAGAGTTACATGAAATGAGATCTGTGTATTATTGAAAATTGCAGTTTCATGTAATAATCTCATCATGATGACACATTGCGACATGTTCAGGATTTTTTCTTCTCTTCTTGCGGCGAAACCTAAATAAAGACAAATTTATAAGAAAACGTATGTAAGTATGTGTTTAGGCAAAAGAGAATTCATCATCAGCTACTGATTTAAGAAGCAATGTGGTAAAAATCCCATGCTGTTGACCTAACAAAAGGTCTTCTTGTATATAGGTACTTGCATATTATGTATAATTTAATGTTATCTAAACATATCTTGCATTATTTAGCCATACTGTGTAATACATATATAGATATCCATTTTAATGATGGAGATGATTCCATCATCATCTTACGTACTTTAAAAAAAACTTTAAAATAGAGTCACGCACGAATTTATACACACTCTATATTTTCAATTCTTTTGACTATTGTTGCGATTTTTTCTTTAAAGTATATACAGCTTTGCCATAGCTGGTTGGCAGCCTGCAAGAATTCATTTGTGCATTTTACTCTTTTAAAACCATAAAACCACAAAAAGGATTTTTTCTCTAAAGAAATGACTGATACGCGAGAATATTTAGGTACATCGTCATCATTATCATCATCACAGTCAGTTTTGTGAACATCATCATCGTTTTTTTTTTGTTTATCGACAACACAACAACAACATCAAGTAGAAAATCATAAAATATCAAAAGGCAGAAAAAACACAAGAGGATGACTACTTCTCTTGACAATGTTGATTAGTTTTTCCTCTTCGACAAAAATAATTTTTGTGGTTACTTTACTTTTCTTGGTTGGTTTTGAGTTTGCTGATGGAGTACGACTACGACATATTGTTATTGTTATATGAATATTATACTCCCTTCCTTTTTGTCTAGCTTTCAACTTTATTTACTTCAATTTCAAAAAGCAGTAGCCTTTTTTGTGTTCATGTTGATGTTGTTGTGATATTTTATATGAAAGACACGCATTTCATATTTTTTAAAGCTTAAAGTCGTTCCCATCTAGCGTGCGTGTGGTTTTCTTAAAGATGAAGATGCCACTTTTTTTAAAGAGGTAGTCGTAAATGGAAGAAAACTTAAACTCTCTGTCGCTCTCTTTTTAAAGAAAACAGTTACTTAAAAAACATTTCCTTTGCATCATTGTCTTGTAAAAATAGGCATGCCTATGGTTTGCAATTATTTATTAGGTTTTGATTTCTAGGCTGCTCCTAAATATCTGTTGTGGTTATTCTCTTTTTCTGCGCTACTACGTAGTGGACTTTGTAAAAAACCAAAGCAATTTATCGTTAGCCGTAGTAGATGCAATTCATACACAAGCATAAAGCTTAGTGATACAGGTATCTCTTAAAACTATTTTTTGCCAACGATGGTCATTATCGTCATCATATACAACTTGATATATATTTCTCTTACTATTATTTTGCCGTACTTAATCCTCTGTTATACTGATTTGACCACTAAAGCTGTATTATAATGACAGAGTAGAAAATGCGTGCGATTACCTCATATATAATCAGTGAAAAGAAGAGAGAGAGAGATAAATGAGCCAGTGCAATTTGTTATCTTTTGATTACACACACTATACATTCATGTACCAAAGAGAAGCAGGATTTGCTCTTGGTTGATTTTCGTTATTATTATTAAACGTTTAAAATTGGTCAGCACAATTACACGTTCGCGGTTTTATATTCCACTTCATGGAACTGTCCTCATCATCGTCAACATCATCAACTCTCTCGAGTATCAACCTAAATAGTAAAAAAATAATAATATGCGTATTATCGCTTTGTACTCTGCTTTTGTGTCGTGAATGATTGTTCGTTCTTTTTTGTATCTGCAACGCAATGCATAATCTATATGTGTATTATGTTTTTTAAAGTAAAAGTAGCGTACATTTATGTTATCATCATCATAGAACGCTAACCACCATCAAAATCATCGATCCTAAAAACTTGGTCGTCCTCCTCCTCCTATTATCGTCATCATCATCTGCAGCACACTATCATGATCATAAGTTTTTTAAACTTTTTGTAGGCGCATTATAAAATCATCCTTCGTTTAGTACATGTATTATGTTTGTAACATATTTTCATACAAACATAGTACACAAAATATCGAAAAAGGCGATTTTGTTTGTATCCTTAAAGTTAAGAACAACCATATTTCTTTCTTAAGAAAAACGATTCTCCTTCACTTCACACGATGACTACAGCGTATAATAATAGTAATATCATAAGACACTCTACTTTCTGTGTTTCTTGTAAACAGCCAGGCCAAAAGTGTATACTATGGCGAGTCCACATCTGCAAAGCCGCAAGCCTCTCTTCTTTTCCATTTTGTTCGTTTCCTTGTACTATATGGACGTGTACTATTTAGTCACACACTCACAAACACACACACACAAACTCATCATTTTATCCCTCTTCTTCTTCGTATCAAACAGAACGAGCCGTGTGTTAACTCTGTCTTATCTTCTCTCTTCTGTGTGTGCTTTTTGGTATGAATGCAGCAGTATTGCAATGTAATATGGAAACATTTTTAGGGATAAAGTTTAAGTAAAAGCGTATAATTTAATGTCGTGTTCTCGCATAAATCATCCATTCCATACTGGTCATTCCATTCCATAATCATCATCATCATCTCCGTCGTGCCGTGTAGAACAAAAGTAGATTTCTCACCCGCACAGTCAGCAGTAGTATGTATGTATATCCTCCTTTTGTTGCAGTAGGCAGGTAATAAGATTAGACAAGATGAATGAAGGAAAGAGAGAGAAAAATGAGTAAAAATAGTTTGTTACTTGCTCCTTTTTCTTATTACTTTTATTATTATTAGAGAAAAAGTAACAAACAATTCTTGAGGAAAATATGAGATGAGAAACGAAAGGAAGGTGCGACGTAGGAATTTTGGATTTTCGTTCTTCTCTCTCTCCCTCTTTTCAAAAAGGACTGGCTTTATGTTTAGAACAGATTATAGGTGTATACTTTTATTTTTTTGAAAGCATATAATAATACAAAATGATAACGGTACATATAGCACCAGAAGTACAAATATATTTTTTTGCCAAACCATATGAATTATGATATTCTCTTGTGTATATAATATATGATATATAAAAGATTTATATATTATATAAATTAATGTATATACCTATATATATCTATATATTTAATTATTATATTTTTTATCATTTTATTTTGAGTAAGTATAATATATAGCTAACATAGACTTGTTGATAATCATATTTCCCATAGGTACAAGGCACGGGGTCCAGATATGAGGCGAAGAGGCTGCTCCGTGAAATTAGGCAACTGACAAGCTTACCCATTTCGTAACATGCGTTCTCCTCCTTCCTTGGTTGTGTGCGATGCTTGTTGCGTTTCACGTACGCGTTCGATTCTCGCGTTGCTGGTTCGTTCTATCAAACACAAATCAGACAAAAACAAAGTGAGTGAGTGTTTTTCCTTTTTTTGCGTTTTTTCTTCTTCTTGTTCTTCGCCTTCGTCGTCGTGAGTGAAAGAAAGAGAAGCGTACAAAAAATATACTAAAAGAATGTGTACGTCCCTTCCTCTTCTTCTCAACAAATCCAACTATAAAAACCATGAACTACTACTATCATCTCCTACCAAATGCTTCACAACAAGATCTACTACAACATTGCAAGCAAGTAACAAAAAGCGCTCAGTTCAGATTCAAAAAGACAGATTCAGATGATAATGAGATGAGAAAAAGAGAGTGACGACAGAAAGAAAACAGAAAAGACAGAGAGAAAGAGGGACAAAAGTGCAAACAGAACTGAACACACACACGGCAGAAAAAGAAGGGAGCATTCATTGATGATCATGTAAGCAAAAAAACAACAAAATGTCTTATAAAAACCTATGGAGTATTATAGGAAAAATTATAATTTTTTTGAAGAAAAAAGTATAATGACCACACATTATATATTATCATTATATTATTATACCGTTAAATAATACATATTATGATTACAAATAATATTATTATACTGTTCTTTATATATTATATTTAATTGTTCTGTATGGTTATCACACATATATAAATATAAACATTAAGTTTTAAATATTATATCATTGTTGTTATATTGAAGATTAGAGAAGAATCTTAAGAATTATTTACAGAACAGGCAAAAGTTCGTACATACACAAAAGAAAAACACACATAAAATGATTTGAAAAAAAATATGAATGAATATAATAGACAACAGATATTATACTACATTATTAACAAAACAACCACATCATATACAGTTTTTTGAATGGGCAGGGCATTGTTTGATAGATTAATTTAATATATACATAC
>JAQFYG010000817.1:0-23829 GCA_034694325.1 Entomobrya corticalis
CAATACTTCGTATCTCGCTCGAGTATATAATATAACTTACATCAACCCTGTATATATCTATAGTAATTATAGACTACCACCTTTTTTTACAGACATTATATGTGATGTACATTACATTATATTTATTTAGTACAACTAGGTATAGTTATAGTTAATTACATACAAATACAAATACAAATACAAGAGGATCCAATCTGGTTCCTCTAACACAATGGTTGGAGTTGGAGTACGTGAAACTGTTTATCTAGGATGAAATATCCATGTGCCATTTCCATCTATTAATAGTCGTTGACAGAACCCTCGGAGACATCAAAAAATGCAATGAACCGTTTGAAGGCGTTCCAATTGTAGTTGGAGGGGATTTCCGTCATCAAGCTTCTGTTGTTCACAGGAATCGAATTAACATTGTGGAGGCATGTGTCAAGAGCTGTCCTTTGTGGAGGTTATTTCGTCAGATTAACCGGTCCGCCAATATGCGCGTGAACCAAGGTGAGGCGGAATTCACACAATGGTTACTGTCCATTGGATGAGGAGTCGATGGTGGTTCTCCCTCCGATTTCGTAAAGGTGACACCTGAACACTTTTGCGATGACATAATTTCATCGGTTTTCGGGGATATTCAAAACTTGAAGCGGAACGACCTGGCAGCACGGGCATTATTGTGCCCCATCAATGACGACACCTTTAAATGAAAGTAAAAAAAATCCGTCAAAATTGTCTGGGGACTAAAAAGCGAAGCCGACTGCAAGAGTGAGGAGGAGAGAGCTCAGCGTCCTGTCGAATTTTTCAACTGCTTAACTCTAATGGGATTGGCTCCTCATTCCCTCCGTCTGAAGAAAGGATGTTGCGTGACGCAACTTTGCAACTTAAATTCCAAGCGAGGGTTATGCAATGGGACAAGGCTTATGGTGGAATGCAGGGGCACCAATCTGATTTAATGCAGCATTTTTAGCGACGTACACAAAGGCAAAGTAGTACTCATTCCACTCATCAAACTTGACCGGGTAGATAGTGGTCTTCCTCTCCAATTAACACGGAGGCAGTTTTCCCTTCGACTAGCTTATTAAATGACCACCGACAAGTCCCAAAGACAAACGTTTGATCGCATTGGTGTATATCTCACAGAACCAGTTTTCACACTCGGCAAGCTATACACGGCTTTCTACAGAGTCCGCAGTAACGAGGGGCTATTTATCAAACTTAGACCTGGACTTCGACAAAGGGAAATTTTTGACAATGATTCTAACACTTAAATCTATAATTGTGTTAATAGGGAAATTTTTAATTGAATTTAATTGTGAAATGTATTATTATGTATTGTAAAAAGATTAAAAAATGTAATAAAATGTAAGTAATTAGTCACAGAAAAAGTTATTAAATGTCACCTATGTTAAATAGGTTTTCTCTCAATTGTAAACAAGCCGAATATCAAAAAGAGCAGCAGCGTGATACAAGATATAGTATTTGGGCTTGAAGGCTGTGGACAGTTTTGCTCTTTGTAATTTTGTAGAGCAGCAACGTGATACAAGAAATAGTATTTGAGCTTGAAGGCCATGGACAGTTTTGCTCTTTGTACTTAATCACAACTACGTTTATATGACCTGGTAGCTGGTCAACAAAAGCTAGTATGTAACTATAGTTACATGGGCAGGGCGCCAGATGCGGCAGTCCTTAAATAAACCAAAAATTTTGTTTAAAAAACATTTAATTGAAAGGAAAACTGTGAGTTTAAAGCACTTTAAATTTGACTTTATTAAAACTATAAGCACGCAAAGACCAGTGCAGTGAAAGTCGGCTTTTCGTTCTATGCCTACGATGTGAACTAAAAAATAGATTCAAGATCCTTGCTGATAACCATACGGTTACTCCATTTGAGTTTTGAACATTTCGTAGATGTTATTCAAAACGTTGCATAATAATTCTTTGTTTCCACAATTACATTAATATGCGTATGTCAATCAAAACGTTGGGTGTTCTTATAAACTCTCTCTTACTACAAGTCACAAAAGCCTAGTTCAAACCGCAAACTGAATGAAAAGAATACTAAATCAAAGGATTTGAAGAAAGTGCATAATAAGAAATCGGACAAATCATTTGTAGCTTGCGGCCAACAACTAAATAGGAATGTCAATATGTTTGTTCTCTGATGTTCGCTTATTAAAATTACAGAGACGCTGGGAGTCCAAAATTTGCTGTTTAAATAAATGATTTGGCTTAGTACAAAAATTTCCCCCACAACGCACTTCGACAAAAGAAAGTACGCTAAACATAAAAGTGCGTCATCAATATCAAATGTCTAAGTTCACAATTTGTCTAAACTGATTACAGGAATGTAAATAGGACTATCTGCGGCAGTACGAAAAATTCCAGTTTTAGATATTTTCTTCAGGGGTTTCGTTGAAAAAATCCAACTAGTTCTTCAAATGCAAACAATTGCAAGAATTATAGCTTGACAGCTTACGTTAGAGAGAAAAAACTAATGCGCCAAAGGACAAAGTTTTCTCTGGTCTAAGTCAACCAATTGACCTATTTTTCGCGAAATTTCAGGGAATTCACTCAGATGTTGGATTTTTGAATTTCGTATAAATCCTATTGCTTATGGAGTTACTCCAAACTGTTCTGGCCGAAAATAGATATTCTGAATCACTTACGTGAAACTACTGTGTTTACAATGAAGGAAATTGTATCTTTGCTAGTTATGAATTCACCTATAAGAATGTCCCGTATGAAACCATTTCTTTAGGAATAGGACGCGGCACCGCTGTTTTGCCTGTTATATTTGTTCGATATAAAAACATCTCTCTACAAGAACACCATCATATAAGAACGCTTTACTTCCGAACCTTCAGCGCAAATGCCATTAAATTTTTCCTTAGTATAAGAATAACCAGTTTTTATTCCCCATGAGTGAATTTCACATCAGCATAATTTTTAGGCATACAAATATATCCTCTATAAATGTTACTTTCTTATCTGTTTTTGCTACAAGAAAGTCCACAAACGAAATTCTTGCTCAGTAACTAAACCAAACTACAATTCGGTAAATCAAATGAAGCGCGCATTTACCTTCAAAATACCATATATATAATATTATGGGAACCAAAAATTTTCCTTCTTCCTGGGGTGTTCTTGTAGAGGGGATGCACCATAACGTTAGAAAGTTATCGTCATAGGTATGATGCTGATCATGCTCTAGATAAAATATTATACAACGTCTTAAATTTTTTGCAATTTCAATTGCAAATATGTTAAGCTAGCAAATGCAAAAAAATGGATAGATATCAATTCTGAATTATGCTGATGACGATCAATGACGTCGTACAAATTTAAAAAGCATCTATTACGGACAACAATGACCATTTTTTTAAACTCGGGGATACCTAATTGAATATACATATCCTTTGGGGTCGAAAAAGATATTGCTGATATATCAGTATTTCCACCAGTAACTCAAAGTTATAAAAGTGATTATATCAGTATTTCTAGTTTCGGTGATATCCAAAGTTAGTGACTTTATCAGTATTTCCACCCCACACATTATGTTTTGAATGCTGATATATCAGTAATTCCACCCCAAATAAAAAAATATTTCGAGCTGATTAATAAGTATTTCCACTTTTATCTGATTTAAAAAAATGCTGATGTATCAGTATTTCCATGAAACGGACGCTTTCTAAGTGAGTATATCAGTATTTCAACTTTTAAGGGTTAAGCTGCATGCTGTTGTAGAAGGTTCATGCTTATATTTTGACTTTGATTTTTTTGCCGTAGAGATGTGTGGCCCTTAAAAGCCTATTTGTATTGTTTAAGTGGCCACGCTTGTGATTTTAATATCTTCCCATATGATGAGCATTAGAAGTAGTGTTGATCCTTAAATAATAAATATATTTTTGTTTCAATATTTAAGGGTGCTTTTTAAAATTGTTTACTTTTCAAACAATTGATTAAAAAAACACCTGCCTCTGCTTAAAAAATTCCAGCTGAAACACGTAGATTCGAGATTACTTCAGTACAAAATAAAACTCCTGTATTTCCATCAATACAATGTTGGCCTTTGCCTTTTTGTCTATTTCAGCCATCTTACATGCAGCAGTACAATTTTAAACATCATCTGATATGTATAATACGTTTTCATGCAATAGACCTCTCTAAATGCAACAGTGCAGACGCGCTAAGGAAACGTAAAAGCATAAACAATACAATGGCACCCAAAAAGCGTACACTGTTAGAACGACGAAAACATTGACAACAACGTATTTCAAGATCAAAATCTGCAACAAAAACAAAATTGTGTAGGCGGAGATGCTAAAACATGTCAGTTTGTATTTTAACAGCCTTTTCTGGAAAAATTTAATTAAAGGTGGATCAAAATGCCATCCCATAACTAGAACAATATTTGGTCTATCAAAATGTTCCAGTAATATATTAATTAAATTATGAGCTTATTAATCATCGCAATTTTAGCTGGTTGCCTGATGATGTCGGTTTACATGAGCGAACACAGAATTGATCGCATTTAATTAGTAGACAAATTTATTGAAGTCCTAGTGAATTTTTATTTAATAATAAATCAATGTTTGTAAAATAAAACAACGGACAAATGGGTTCATCTAAAATATGGTGATAACGGCTAATGGAAATAATTTAATTCATTTAAAGCATATGACGACAAATATGTTTTTACAATCACTACAGGTTTGTATACAGAGGTCAAACTTGTAAGTTGGACAATCCAAATACTATTTCAAATCACAATTTTTCAAAATTGTATGGGTATTTTTATTTATTTATCCGATATACAAGATGCCATGAAACGAATCAATATTTATAAAACATGGAATGATAAAGTGTTTTACAACAAATTAAAAAAATGGACATAACTTTTTTGAAAGTCATGAAAACTACTGGTAATTTGGAGAGGAGGACGAGGAAGATTCATTGTTAGATTCGTCGGAGTCATCGGATGAGTTAAAGTCGCACTTTACCATATGTGTACTGACAATGTCTTTTCCCCCTTTAAACTGACATCCTTTTTCATGATTAATACATTTGTACCTAAGTGTGCGATGCGTAATGTTACTACTTAAGGTATTTTTTTCTTCGGTCTCCGCCTTTCCTTTCTTTTTTAGAGAGTTGTCATTTCGCTGCCTTTTAATGGTACCACTACCGGCTTCCGCTCCTGCTTTACGAGTTTCATTCTGTAAATATTATACAAGAAATAAATGATTACCAATAAGGCAACATAGCTAAAGTGAATAGGAGGACTAACTATCAAAAATGTTCCAACTAGAACAGTTTGTTTTACACAGAAAAAGTTTTCTTTGTTAATTAATTTATCATTTTAAAAATACTTTTGAGGATTAAAGTGAATTTACTTGGATTGACAAGTGCTCCGGGTATGAGAAAGCATCAATTTAATATAAAAATATATAAATTAACCGCGTACGCCACTTAAAACGGACACAAATAAAAAAATACCTTGGTTCGGTTGAAATCGACTGGCGTTAAATTGGTGTCGTTTTGTTGGTTGCTCGGACCGCAACAACCATCAACTACACTTGCAGAAAACCCACTACGACGATCAATACCCTCGGCTAAAGACCTAGTACGATAAATGACAGCTTCAACCGTAGGGTCACTACGATATTCCATTCCACTGATAGTAGTGTCATAAATACCCAAAGATGATAAGCCATCTGTCACTGTCGAATGAGAAAATATAGGCATTACCATATTATTTACCTTTTTATCATCAGCGACTGTTTATGGGAGATCATCTAACTATAAGAGATTTATGCATAAGGGTTTGCGTGAATTTCCTACGGTACTACCTCCTCCCCCGGTAACTTCAGCAAAATCGTCTTCCATCCTTTTTAGCTCGTCTACGACAAAAATTGGTGCAATTTTTTTTAAATAACTCGAGTGAGCGCTGCCAACATCAGAAGGTAATTGAGTTGCCTGTTGCTCCATTCCCATCGATTTGTTCACCACAAAAATACAAGAGGCAAGCTGCAATATGAGAACATCAGACATTAATTTATATATAAAATTTCGTACCGTGAAATCTCATGTTTGTAATATTGCGAAAAATCATGAATAATTTTGTAGCTTACACAAACTGGATTGTTGTTAGAAACCCCATCGATGAACTTTTCGAGTACTCCTTGTGCATGAAGACATCTAAGAAAATCTGTGCCACATTGGGAAGCTAAGGGTCGATATAAGCTAGGTTGGCAGGTGTGTGACTCCGTTTTTTCCTATAAAATATCAAAATCCATGCAATTTATAGCAGAATCAATTGTCTCATTTTGATCGTACTTTAATTACTTTTTTATAACATTCCACGAAGTTATTGTAACAACCTACCAGCTCATCGTAGTAAATACCATAAAGGCGTAGGGTGACCTCTTTGTCGGGAGTTACTGCGGATACGGCATTAAAAGACGGAGGAGCAACACGCTTTCTTGGTTCCACTGCTATTATATCGGCGGCGTCTGTAAAGTGTTTTCCGGAAATTAATTTTAATCAATAGACTCTCACATTTCAATATTTAAAAGCGGTTACCAAGCATATTATTATGTTTGCCAAATCTATGTGCAGTGGTACTGTTTCTTACCATTATCGACCTTTTGAACATCTATTTCAAGGGTTTGACATAAACCGGATAAGTGTCGACCATTGAGAATTGTTTTAGCGTCACATCTTGTTTTCCACGTAGGAGTTATCATAAGTCTTAAAACGCGTGCGTATGGCACATTAACAATCAAATCCTTCAGCGGGGTTCTTTCAGCATCCTGCAAAGTATTGTCTGCTGAGTAATTGTCCAATTTGCCAAAGAGAGCGACCTTCCCATATTCTATTTTGGAAACATCTGTGCGTTTGTCATATCTCATGAGACATTCTCCATTCCATAATTCATAAATTGAACATCCTGCCGCCCACACATCGGTTTTGTTTGAAAATATGCTTTCACAGTTTGCTTGGTAGTCGCTATAATAGGATACCCCTAAATTGCTTTTACATTCTACTTTGTCCTGCAAATAAATGCACATGTTAGTTGTTTTGATCGTTATAAAATATTTTACTTATAAAACTAACAATTGGTTTTGAACAGTTATCTACACAAGGTAAAAAATATATATCGTACCTTTCCAGGTGCGTAAATCGCTTTTCCAAAATCAGCTATGACAAGATTATTACTTGTTGTTATCAAAAGGTTATCCGGTCTAATATCACAATGCCAAATGGACTTTGAGTGGATGAATTCCAGGCCTTGTAATAACTGAAGCATAAATCTAGACTTGTCTTTATCAGTCATGTTACCAACTGCATCTTTTACAGAGGCTGCAGAAACAACAAGTGTGGGCAATTTAAATGGCTGTTACGTCCAATTTTATAAGAAAACTTATTCAAGTGTAGTTAGATTAGTAAAACCTTGTCTACATAGCTGCTTACACAGGCAAAGCTCCATTATAAGAAATGCGTCAACATCGAAAAAAGCTCCTACCAGGTTTACCACCCTACGAGATCCTACGGATTTGAGATAGATTAAAGCATCACGTTCCATCCAAATTGTTTCCTGGGTGCATTTTGTAACGTTAAATTGCTTAACGGCCACATCAAGCACCCCGTCCAGCTTTGCTTTCCAAACGACACCGTGTTCGCCAATACCAACTCGCCCTTCTATCTTCAAATTTTTCATTGTCATTCTCGGATTATATGCCCCCGCGGCCCACTTGTTTGCTGCTATTGTGTGAACCTGAAAGTCTCCTTTCAGTAAAGTGGAGATCAGTCCCTTGACGGCACCTCGGTTGGACGAAGCATCCTGGAATGAGAACAAAAGTAACCACAAGTAAAGTAACGTGAAACACTTTAAACGTCGCACGATGTTTCAACAATAGTAAAAAAAATTACAGTTAAAACAAAGCGAATCTAATAAACGTTTTTAACGCGCAATTACTTACGCAACTAAGAGGAAGGTCTCCAAGGTACCCCATCCATTCCAAAGTTTCAAATTTATCGCTTGCTTTACCATTTGTTGTATGTTCAACCTTAGTGGCCATTTTGTCAAGTTATACTATTACTCTCAACTCAAAATTTTGAAAGTCGATCGTAGGTAATCATTAATATCCAGCACAGCAAACCTAACCTTACAACGATATAAAAATATGTCGTAGGAATTAAGTGGCGTTTTATATCACTGCTTAAATGCGGGCGAGCCTGATAACCACGTGTGATTTACTACGCCTCACTTCGACTCAGTTGACTTACTACGACCACGTTAGGTTAAATATGCCAGAGTTGTATCACAAATCACAAGTATAGACACATTAACATTCCAAAACAATAAATAAATTAAATAAGATGAAAAAGTTTCAAAGCAAACTTATTCAGGAATACGGATGATAAATTGAAAAAATGTTAAATTTAGCCGCTTCAGATACGATTGACAATAGTGTGACTTAATAACCAACCACATGTATACTCCTTTCTTTCGCAAATCTTTTTTACTGCATTAATTAAATTTTTCTATAAAAATGTACATAATTTCCACTGCTGATGCATAACAAATGATTGGTGAAAATGCGACAACGCTCGCACCAAGAATGTTAAAACGTAGTTTGTAAAGCTTGAAAAATGCTTTGTAAAAATATGTTATGTATATTATATTTATTTATACATCGTCCAATGAAATTTCTTGAACTCGTCTTGTAGAATATTCATTCAATACATCGTGCATTTATATATTGAGTCACAATATTATTGACAGCATCTGAAGCGGCTAAATGTTAATCTTAATTTTTAAATTTTCATTGGATTGTTCTGATTGTGACTGTTACGAAACTTTTTCATCCTATTTCATGTTTCTGACATTTTAAATAGTTGAATTAGTTTAGCATGTTGATTTAACTTACACGAGGTAACACGTTTTCACTTTTAGAATCAACGTATTTTTGTGGTAGCTTATACATACATTTTAAGTAATAAACATTATCTATAACATTATCAGATAACAACGCCCGTCTCAATTAGCTTGCTATGAAAAATAGTATATAATAAAAAATTTGTTCACCAATGTCAATATTTATAAACAAAATCTGATAACTTTAAAAAATTTTGTGCATCTAAAACGTTAAAGTTCATGTTGATTTAAAAATTCACATTTTTTATCCCAATATTTCCATTACATGACTTGTAACAATCAAACGGTTTGTCGTAACGTTCGATCCATTATGACATTATATTTGCAAAATATTGGAGTCAGGTCGTTATAATATAATATGAGTGAATTTTATACAGCTAAGCCTAATGTTAGTTAATATTGTTTACATATCGTAGTGAGACCCAATTTTGATTAACTTAATTCAACTCAAAATTTAGTAATAATGCCGATTGTCATAATTAATTTAAGCAGATTAACATGGTTTGGCTCACTATTACTTAACATATTCAATGCAACCTATTTATTTTAAACAATATCTTGTAGAGCTCTTGAAGCCGAACATGATGCGGCTAACAATATGCTTTAGTAATCTTTCCTGTGCAAAAACAGCTACAGCACGTGTGCAGGTAAAATTAAAGCTCTTATGTTCAATCAGTTTCACTTCCAAAATCGTTTAATGAGACGGCGTTTGGGTATTTTTGACAAGTTTTGAAAGCTTTTGACGCAAAACCGTCGTTGTTTGGGCAAGCCAAAGCCCAACAATATATTTTATTGGTCTCAAATTTAAGATTTAACTGCAACTAATTTGTACGTTAAAACTTGTGTAATTTTTAAAATTTGGGCGCCACTTTTTTGTTTATAAGGGACAATTTTGGTAATGCCAGTGCATAAGTGTCATTAAATATAAATAAATGTGTCACTAAATGAGAAGAGATTGGCCAAAATGAGCATATTTCATTGTAGTGGTCTGCATATTATATAAACTAAATCATAAAAAGAAGTGGGAAATTTCCAAATGTCTTACCAGTAACCTTGGACAGCTACAGGTTATCCACACTGTAAAATGTCATTTTCACTCAAACATCTATCTCAAAACTGACAATTTATACACATTTTACGTTCGACAACCAGTTGTTTCGTTGGTAGCATAGCCGGGCTTTGGTTACACGTACAAGAGACACAAAAATGCATTTGATGAAATAGTTTCAGTTTATGAACATTTCTTTTTAACGTCTGAACTTGTAATCAAATTTTTAAGGCTATAACTACCCTTGTACCAGCACCTCAATTTTTCATATACTAATTATGTTTGAAAATTTTATATAATTTTTCACGGGAGCAAAATATATCAATTGTAAAACCTGTTCACCTCAAAAATATTCATTGCAAACTTTTATTGTGAGAGCTTTTTGTATTGCAGAATGCACCACTACCTGAAAATATCAAATGCATTAATTATATTTGAAAGGTCGTATTACCTTTCCCCGAGAAAACATCATCTATGCGGCAAAGTAGAGCCAAATTAGTTTTGCTGAAGTGTACTAATTTGATATTTGCAGATGTAAAGATTAAACTATGCGAAAGAAAAGCTAAAAAGTGTCCAGTAGGTAAGGCCACGTTTGTCCATGTGGCTCCAACCCATTATTATTATTTTTGAACAGCTGTTGCAATACGTCATAAAAAGTTAGATGTGTCTTCTGTCGGAAATAATACCCTAAGAATATTACCTTCTTTGTGTCAACCACCGTGGCGCTAAAGGTCACACGGTTATCAATCGAGCTTTGTAAAAACGCGGCAGAGGAGCAATACCTTTCGCTGGATTACGAATGAAGAAGATTAATGTAAAATAATATTATAATAAGCCTGGCACTTGCTACAATAACTTTCAAAAATAAACCTTAATACCCTGGCAATACATTACCCTTAACACCCTTAGCAAAATTAACAGTCCTAAAACACATTATGTCTAAAATGAAGAAAACATATGTGTGACCCAAGCCCACATACAAAAATTTAGAGTAGACGTGTGAAACCATCAAACCGCAGAGTTAAAACTTACGACATACATTTGTCACTGAAAAAGTTTGACACTAATTTTCTAGTAAAACCTGTAATCCTTCTGACGATCTTCAACTTAAAAGCATTAAAACTTTTGGGTTGCTTGTCGGTAACAATAATCTAGGGGAACTGATAAGCAGAAAAAAACTATGGGGAAAGTGAACAATGGGTAATTAGAGAAAAAATCAACAATTAATTGACCATTTTTAAAACAACCCAAATAGACGTCACAAAAGCGTCCCAAGAAACACTCCATGAAATCTTGTAAAATTGTCTGTAGGAGTTGTCAAAAAATATTTCGTAAACCTTGATTTGGGCATTCTAAGAGTATCTAGAGGTCAAATGTCTGAAGCTTAGGATTTGGGGGTTATCAATGATGGGGAATTCTATGACAATGGTCTTATGACCCCGCGACCTCACTTGACCTCTAGAGGTCAAATGTCTGAAACATAGGATTTAGGGGTTTTTGATGATGGGGAATTCAATGACAATGGTCTTATGACCCCGTGACCTCACTTGACCTCTAGAGGTCAAATGTCTGAAACTCAGGATTTGGGGGTTATCAATGATGGGGCATTAACAAAGATCAAATAGTCGGTACTTTTTCATAACCTTACAAGGTATTTTTTAATAGACACTCCTCAAATGCCCAAAGACGAAATTCGAATGTAGTCAAACCTTTTTCAACAAATTCTTCTTTACAAGCTGCCCTTTTGTAAGTCCGTAGCAACAATTCTACTTAGTGAATAAAATACGGCAACATTTGCTGAAAGAATGGAAATTTTTATGTACATGCATCATATATTCATAGCAAAGAGTGAAAAAAATCCGACGCGCGTACATGTACCTGACCTTAGTGCGTATAACTCTAGAAAACCATTCATTTAAAGCAAGCATTCTCTTGCAAGGAGGTTTTCTTTGAATGCAAATCTCCTTCTAGGTGCAGAACACGATAGGGTTTGCTTTTATAATGTAGATGTTTTACTGTTTGTGAAGGTTACGTTTTTGTAATCAAACAACTGGGTTAATGGAGACGAAACCACATAATATTGTCTTAAAAAAGTCATGTCAAAACCCTCCATCAAAAGGTATAAATAGCATAAATCTTCTCCATGGCATGATTTTTGGTACTCTGGATATCCTCAATTCTGTTTGTTGTAAGAACGAGCGGCAGTGAGACAAATGTAATATATTTAGTACTGCTTTAAAAAATATATTTATAGCCTAGCAAAAGCAAAAATAAATTATGGTTGTTAGTAACGATTTTAAAAATACATAAAGTGTTTCCTGTACATCTTTGCTTAGAGGGACAACTGCAAGGTAAATCAGTAAAAATTCGATGCCTAGTAGTAGAAGACAACAAGCAAGTCGCCATTTACTCTTACCAACACGCCGCTGCTGGCAGATAGTTTGGGGCTGGTTGGTAAGGCCATCTTCGTGTTTCAAGTTGGGTTCTGGAGGCCAACTTCCAAGTGTAAGTAAGGGACCG
Organism: Entomobrya corticalis; assembly: GCA_034694325.1. NCBI lineage: Eukaryota > Metazoa > Arthropoda > Collembola > Entomobryomorpha > Entomobryidae > Entomobrya > Entomobrya corticalis. The sequence goes on from JAQFYG010000817.1 coordinate 12,492, forward strand.
GTTGCCGGGTTGCAACTTCTATGTGCAAAGTGGGTGCTGGGCGCCAACTGCAATTTGTAAGTCTGGGACTGGGTGTTTCGTGTCACATCTTTGTAGAAGTTAGGGCCATATTCTGATGGCCAAGGTGCATGTGTAACTTGGAAACTGCGACCAGAAGGCCATTTTTCATGTGTATGTTGAGGGCCGGGTGCTAAGATTTAACTAAAGTTCGGGGCTGGTTTCCGGGGGCCAACTTTCACGTGTATGTCGGGTGCTGGGAGCTAATTTCCACTCCTAAAGTGTGAGCTGGGTGCTGGGGCCAACTTCCTTGTGTAAGTAAGATCAATGTTGCCGGGGGCTTACTTTCATGTGTAATTTGAGGGCTGAGGGCCAACTTAATTATGTAAGTTCAGGACTAGAGTTTGGGAGCAAATTTTCATGTGTAGGCTGTAGGCTGGGTGCTGAGGACCAAGTTTCATAAGTAAGTTAGGACTGGGTGCTTATTTATCAACTTCCAGAATTCGATTGCTCCGGAATTTAGGTGCACTAGCAAACATCCTTGAGGGCGGGGGCCGTCTTCTTTGTGTAAGTAGGGAGCTGGGTGTTGCGGCCTGGGAGCCAACTTTCGAATTCGCATGCAGTGGCAATCATCCTTGGGCAGGGGCTCACTTCCATAACATATCAGTTAGTCAATGAACTATAAAAGTATTTCTTTTCTAATAAGGTGGTCAAGATCTGTTTTTTACCGTTCTGAACTATTTTTATCGATGCCGAAACTTAGTGTTAGTTAGCCAGGTTTCAAGAAGAAAAAAAGAACGCGTCTGCCAAAATATTATAAATGGTGCAGGACGAGGTTAGTTTCCAGTTCATTATTAATTAATTTGATGGAAGCTAGTAACAGTAAATATACAAAAAAAACTTATTGCGAAAAATTAATTTAATAAAGGGCTACTTGTACTTGAACTTTCACAAATGAGTGTAAAAACAAGCGGTCAAAACATTTGAGAATCCGCCGGTACGAGAAGTATTTCAAAAATCAAATGATCTTATCTGAGTCCAATCGGCAAAATTTTGTAGGTAGTTCTATAAATAAAAATTGTACTGAAAATTATTGTTTGGATTACATGTGGCGTTTTTTGGAGGATTTTTGCAAAAAATTATCGTAGGGAATCTCTCCTTGATTTTTTAGAAGACAGGCTAAAATAAAATGTTTTAGCACCTGAAGAATTCAAACGTATATTTTTGCTATAAATTTTTTTTATACTAAGCAAGCGGTTTATTTGTCGGTGGAAGCACTATCTTGAACATAAATCCGAGCTTATTGATCCCTAGTCCTCTACTGGGCATGAAGGCGCCGTTTGTTCGATCTTTTTCCAAACAGCTATATTTCTGTAAATTTTAGAGCCAGCACCGGGTCCGTTAAAAATGAGTGGAAAAAACACGAATTACGTTATATCTTTGTTCAAATTTGTCGTACAAATACAGTATTTATTTACAAGCAATTTTAGGGGTTTTTGATTCTAATCTACTGGGGGAGTATATGGGAGTGCTGTAAATTAGATTGAGGACGTTATTCGATCTTTAAAAAATCAGTCAGGGATTTGGTTCGTACTGTGTCAAACAGACGATGGGTAATAAGGCTTAGCTCCTCTTTCACAGCTGGCCAAAACGAGCAGAGGTTTGCTTCTCATTTTACTGACACGGTTTAACCAGCTTCCAAAACTGATTATTTCAGAATCAGCAGTATGTAAAAAACCTTGACAATACAGCTTATTAAATCCAGCAGTTTATTAGACGAGTCGAATAAATACGTCGTTGCGTGTATTATTGTTTTGTTCTCAGAATTTTTAGGAGGTGCAGATTCAATACGGTGACATCCAGGTAGCGACTTAAGATAAAATAGGTATCACCTTGTTGCTTCTTCAGAGATTTTTAGAATATTAAAATATAATCGCCTCCGGTTATGTTTTTGAGTTGCTTATGTTGTTTCTCTAATATATGCGCAATTTTTGGCTCTAGTCAGTTTACCGCGACTCCTACGACGATCTACGTGTACGACTATATCTATAGCGTTGCTTGCGATGCTCCTACGATTTGCATTTTGAATAATTATCAATTTTATACAATGGTGATGACAATCATACTTTCTACGGCAATCAGTACATGACTTATGATAACAAATTTGCAATTGCTTCACCAACTAAATATAAGACGTAATTACACGTGTTTGTTTTTAATTTTTTATACTAGCCGCTCGCTTCTTAATTTCCAAGAAGACGGAGATTGGGAAAATTAGAGTCAATCGTGAATAAAAATATGGGATAGAATAAAAGAATAAGTTTTCAGATGATAAATTAGATAGTACTCTCAGAACAACGGAAAGCAAATTAAAATAGTGTGAAAACAAATTCCAAGACACGCACGCAGTTCAACTTGGACGAGAAAAAGCCACAACGTCGGCACCAAATTATTTGAAAATTGATGGACGAAATCTAACAGAGGAAAACTTTGTTAGTAACCGAAAAATAATGGATGCTCAGGGTAAAGCCGAGGATAAAACCCGCCAGGACGTAACTACGGAACAATTCCGAATGATGGAGTCGCTTATCTTAGCAGAGTTAAAAGCAAGTAAACCTACGGATGAATCGGGCCCAAACAATCTGTCAAATTTTGGTTTGCTGGCTCGTAACGGACTGAATGACCGCATTTGTGTTATTGATGTAAGTTACTGCATTTTCTTGCAATGAGTAGGAGTTCAAGTTTAAACATTTTATTTATTTTTCTTATACTGCAGATGAACGTGCAGGCTAAAGCTGCAAAATACAGATCGATGTTATTTGAATATGTTAACTCGGAACGAATTTTAAGACTTGAGCAAGATTTTTTTACCCAAAATGGCAATGTAGGGGTAAGGGATGTTTTTAAATGATTAGCGTATTCAATTTAAGCAATGCAAAAATGTATGAACTAATCTGCTACTTAATATCCCCTGTTAGGTTGGCGATTACGTAAAATTTCTGATAGCCACCATTTCCGATGGCAACATTGACGGTAGTGCGAAAGTCTTAAATTTAAGTGATTTCGCTCAAAAAAGTTATTTTTATCGAGCAGATAAAGTGCAAGCAGCGGTTGAACTACAACCAGAAAGTCTTCCGGAAAAAAGAATCATTCCATATGTCCCCCGCTTGAACATCGTAAGTTACCTTTTGCCAATACGGATACCTACCACTAATTTACCTTTCGTGATTTATTTTCTATCACATTTTTTAATAGCATTCCAAATCCATAAATGCTTCGCTTTGCCCACTAACGATATCAGTAGTAAAAACTAGCGTCAAATCTGACATGGTAGGATAAAATTGTTGCATTTTCTATTAATGTCTACTGTTATAAAAGGCATCAAATTTTTGTTGTCACTTCCAGCAACAACCAGAGCTAGACATTGCTATTTGCTTGCCACCATTCCCGCCGACAGTAAGTTCTTTGCTTATCTAATTCAATGTATGCTTTTGAAGCTTACAACGTTTGCTACATGTATCACAGACAACGTCTAGCTAATCAATTGTAGCACTCTAATATGTTGTAACTTGACAGGTTAACAAACTGAAAACGTCTGAGGGATTAAAAACGGGACCGAAAATCATTACTGAAAAACGACAAAAAAGAGAACGATTACCCGTGCTAATTGAAGAAGAAGTAAGTATATGTAACTTCTATTTAGACACACTTACTCCTACGATTACCAAATGGTAGTTTCAGCATTGAATATATAAGGGCATTATGTTAGGGCATTTAGGCTAAAGTTCTATTGCAATCTAAACTGTTGTTTTAAATTTTACAATAATTGATGTATGTAATTAAACTCTTATTAAATCACGCCAGCATACCGCGGATTTACCTGAGATGGCCATAATCAAACTAGATGCTACTAAAGGTTTTCAAACGCGTATATCTTTGGATGAGACCTCCACATCATTGTTTAATAAAGTGGGCACTATAAAAACTGTAATATTTAAAATATTCCAAATAATTCTATATAGCTCATCTAGAATAGCAAAACAATTTGTAAATATATCAATATTGGATGTTAAAATATCTTTATCTTAATATTTTAATCTCTATTGAAATACAAAACATTTAATATTCGTTTTACTTTCAGCGAGAATCAGAACCAGACAATGCGGTTTGTTTGTCACCAAACCTACCGACTGTAAGTTATATAGTTAAAATTTTCAAATTAAATTTTCTGAATGCACTAAAATTGCTGCAAATTGCGCAATAAGAGTTTAACATTCCACATTTTTCTGCTTTACTAGACAAACATACTGAATGAATCCGATGGACTAAATGTGAAACTCAAAAATAAGTCTAGAAAGCGAGCAAAAAGTAAACGGGTTCCAGTGCTTATTGAGGAGGAAGTACGTTTATGTAACTTATAATTTGCCAAACTTACTCCTACGATGAACAAATTGTAACATCCGCCTTGAATACATAAATTTATGGCGTTACGGCATTTAAGCTCAAGTAACATTGCAATCTACGCTATAACGTTAAATACTACAATAATGATGTATGTAATAATTTAAACGTTGCTAGGCTACAGCTGATTTAACTAATACGGTCATAACCAATCCTGATGCAGCAGCAGACATGGACACTATTGAAAAGCAGATGTCCATAGATGTGGCCTCCACATCATCCTGCGACCTTTTGACCTTTGTAAAAGCGGTAAGATTTCTAAATATTCACTTAACTTTGCATACTGCAATTAGATTAACAAAATATTTTGAACATAATTTTCCAGCAAAAATGTAAGCAACCTCAAGGACAGAATATTTATTCAAGCAGTGATGACTGCGCAAGTATTGTGTCGCATCCGAAAATTTGTAAGGTAAGTTGTTGATATATTATTAAGACCCCGCATCTACGACACATATTGAATCCAATGTGCATTTTTTAAATCAGGAAAGTCTTTACAAGTTGTCCATATTTTCATCCTCGGATGAAGAAAACAAAGATGAGGTACGTAGTTTTAATGTGATTTTTACTAAGATGGGTCTGAGTTCTTGCCATTAAAATATAATTTGACCATTTAATACGGCACCGCATTGTTTATATTTAATAGTGCTTAGTGCCGCTCAAACATACAAGGAATAAGAAGAAAAAGTTAAGATATCCGGTGCTTATTGAAAATGTCAGTACTGTAAACTCAAAAAACATTTACATTTCCTTTAACTCAATAAAATGATCATTTATAGAACTCTGTTTTCAATATTTTGCAGGATAACGAGACAAATGAACAAGATGTTTCTTTGGAGAATATTGAGCAAATGAAACATAAGCTGTCACACAAAGAGGTAATTTTTTTAATCTATTAGAAAAAACGGCGCGTAAAACAATCAAAAGTAAAATTTGACGACACTTTTACGAATTACTTTTAGAAAAATCTGTACATTTACTAAACTCACGAGTACGTTTACGAGTTCGACTGTTTGGACAACTTTTTAGTAGTTTTGAAGTCTAAGAGATCCTATTTTTAAATGATTTAACTCTTACAACTAGAAATGTTTCTGCATAAAACTGCATCAGAACTTCAGAACTGATGAGATGGCCTTCAAGGAGGGGCAATACAAAATTTGCCTCTCAATAGTTGTCACACTAAAAACGTGACAATTTAAACTAAGTACAAAATAGAATTTTAACTACGACCTAATTAACGAACAAATATTTTTGCAGATGATGGGCGAAGAAGGTGATGATGAAGACGAAAGTTCAACTGAGATTAGTTTTCTAGACGTAAGTGGTAACAAAAAGCTTATCTAATTAAGTAAGAACCAACACATAAAAGCTGTGCGATTAAACAAAATATTTACGTAACATTGAACAGAAAGACGAGATGAATAACGGCGAGAAAACTCCTAGACGAAAAAAATATACGAAGACTAGAAACCAAAAGGCTTGGTGGATAAAATACTTGGTATTCTAAATAGCATTCAAAAGTAAATCTCCTACGGCGTAGGAGCTGTATTTCTAAGAATACTATTGATATTTTGTTTTCGTAGGATAACTTGCCCTTTATGATTCCAGTAGACCCATTTCCAGCGTTAAAAAAACGCAAAGCTGAAATCGATTTGAGTGATGAGGATAAAACAGCCAAAAAGGTAACAGAAAATGAGCGTTTTAACACTAGTTGTTACGTTAAACAACTAGTTAAACGTTAAAGCTATGTGTACAACTGACAAATTTTTATTTTAGAGGAAAGATACTCATAGCAAGAAAATGGTTTCAAAAAGGGCTTCGAGGAAAACGGTTTTCCATCCAAAGGTAACATGCCTTTTATCATTTTGACTGTTTATTTTTAAGTGTGTTTTAAAACAAATTTTGTGTCTCAACGCAGAAAACTGATAAAAATGAACAGCACTCTAGCGATGAAATTCCAATGTCAGCAATGAAGCTTGACCCTTACGATAACCAGTTAAAGGTGAGTCGATATTTTAAAACATGCTGTTCAAATAGTTTCTGCGCTAAAACTCATTTCGGCGGGTCTAACTTCCTTTTATTTATACGGTTATGTAGTACGAGTGTCCCGTTTGCGATCTTTTGTTATCTCGGAAATGTAAGTATGTCTTACATTACAGGACTGATCATTTACTAAAATGACCGGAAGAAACTGCGTACTGTAATCCAGGTTCGTCCAAAAAATCGTATTCCACCGTCGATTAGTCAAGCAATTAATAAACGTTCTTACCAAATCCGTTAGCGGTAGAAATTTTAGAAAATATTTGTTTGTTTTCTAGATAAACCTATTAAAAACCCAGCTGATTGGCATCACATTACAACAACAGTGCAAAAAACTTTGTCGCAGTTCTTTTAGCATTGTAGCAAGCGTTTTAATTCTTAAACATCAAGTTTTAATACAACGTGCCATTATAAATTTAAAAATTTTGAAAAACATAATATTAAGCTATAATTTAAAGTTCAGCTACACTTTATTTGTTAAACATTGTTATAAATGTACTATTTACTTTTATTCACTAAAAAAATGTCAATTCGTTCAAATATTTCCATCCTAACACATCAATCTTTCCGCTTTACATCCAACATACATTTAACAGACAATGTAATGACTGGTGCCTGTAAACACGTTAATAAAGTTGTATTCTTATCTATAAACTCGAGAAAGACACCATCTTACTCCTACGATGACAGCATTTGTGCGTGATTCATTTTCATGTGGCTTACGATCTACTAGCTGAAACTTGGATAGGGGTCCATGGACGTTAATAAACCCTGAGTTGATGATGCTTGTAGGAAGGATGCCGTCCGTGAGCCTTCTGCGGTAAAGACCCTTTCATACTCTAGCAATTGATTTTACATGGTTGTCGTTTTGACAACCGTGTAACCCATTACACATAAGGCTAATAGCTTTTTCCGGAACCACATGTAAAATAGGACAGCTTGTAGAAATAATTAGAGAAATTTACAGCAAGGGAGTAGTAAGCACTACTAAATCTACTTATTTGATCCACTGCTTTGGACCACAAAATAGAGCAAAATATCATAAAAGTTAGATTTGGGGCTTAAATTTAAATTTTGTTCACAAAATCAAGTAATAATTCCAACATTAGTGTTCTAGTTCTAATATCAAGGTTGACGTATAACTATCAAATATGCAGCACGTTCATGCAGAAGATATAACGTAGTATTTTGGTAGAATGCGGAAAGTAGTATTTACTGGTTTGGTAATTTATAACTAATTTTGGTCATTTCTGTCAATTATTACCGATTTGGTCATTTCCGTAAATTTAGACAAATTTTGATCATAACTGTCCACTTTTACCGATTTGGGGCAATATAAAGACGGTTGTTATGATTTGGACTGAATGACGAATGTTGAGATCTTTGAAAATTAGATAATGGGGATTTGGTTGTAGTTTAATTTTTTCATATTATTTAGTTTCACGAAAAGTCCAAAGTTGGCCTTCAAAATCTTATATTTTCATTATGGCAACGTACATCGTCATTGCGATCGGAAACTTGGCATATTGGACGTCTTCAATGTGAAGGATAACTGACGCTTGTAAGAGCTCATTTGAAGCCGGACCAAGATATACTTGTAAACGTTAGTAGGTATTTATCCCGCTCCTACGGCTACGCAAAAAACTCGTAAGAAAAGATACAAAAATAGTTTGATAAGCATGCATAAAAACTCCTAACAATTAATTACTGTATTTTTTCTAGTAATTCACGTACATCCCACAATATCTCACCCACAATAATTCTCTAGGTCTACGGCCGAAAATTGCGCGATGTTGCACTACTCTCATAATTATAGATCAAACGTTTGGAAAAAATTTAATACCATAACATTGATGTAAAGAGTTACTGATTACATACTAAAAGTCACTTAACTTTTTTTAAATTTCGACAAATTCTCTCTAAATATGATTTTTAACATCACGTCTTCTGAAATATTGTGTAAATATGTATGACTCCAATAAAGCCCCACCTCCCAAAATTCCCAACCAAAAATCTCAAATTTATTATAATGCCCAGACGAAGTGAATGAGTAAGTACTTATAGATGAATTTATTTTGCAAAGCCACCAGTGCAAAAACAAATGTTTTTTTGTCTCAAAATCCTATACTATGTACGAATATATTTATACATGTGTTATTTAGGCGTACATTCTAAATTCAATAAAAATTTATAACATTTCGGTGGTTGGACTAACCGTAGGCTCAGTTAATTGATACAGGAGCTTGAATTTTTATCCCCGATATAATTGTCTATTTTCCTCTACGACATGAAAGAACGTATCAAAAAACACTGAAGTATTTTTAATGTAATATATTTGAATTTATACCTGAACTAATACCAAGTTGATGTTATTTGTTGAGACCCCCATAAAAATTTTACTCCAAATTTAATTTGCGTTAATAAGTTTCATTTAGCGGTCAAATCTTATCTTTTAAACGAATTTATCAACGCACAATATATCTTTCTGGTTTTCATGGTTCATGGTATTTTATCCCGGATTGGTGTTTGTCGTGGTAGTTTGCCATTTGTTTATTAAAAATATGACACTATAAAGGTACACGGTGGATTGTTAAATTTTCCAAACGCTTGTTGTAATTGTACGGACAAAGGACATTGCAAGACTTACTACCTGAAAATTATATGTAATATTATGTCAATTTGTAGTTATAATCTTGACAAAATGAATGGTGTTATTTATAATCCGGAATGGTGACATACAGCGAATTTAATATACTTTGCGCTAAAAAATGATACGATAACCACTTTAAAAATGTTTGAGGGGAGCAATTTGAATTGTTCTAACCATAAAGCTCAAGCTCCGCCGTCCGGTATGCATATGTAGCGTTTAAGTTTTTAAAGCAGTTTACAGTTACTAGTTTCGGTGCAAGACGGGATTTATTTGCTACATGTCGCCATTTGGGACTTTTATTAACACTCATCAATTTATGAAGTTTTGTACTTTGAACTGTAATTCAAGTAAAAGTCGATTTTGAAGTTATAAGTCTTGCATTCTCTTCAGAGTATTTTACATGTTCAGCATGTTTCTCTTAATGTGCAAAGTTCTTGTTTTCGTTGTAATAGGTTTGCGTTATGGATATATATTTTTTTCGAAGAGGACGTTCCTGTTTCCAGCCTTCGTGATGACTAGTGTTGCAATGTTTCCAAAATTATCACAACAGTTTTCATGCGGACCAAACGGGCAATTACCAACATCATATTACTAATCGGCTCGAATACTGGTAAAAGGATGAGTTTCCTGGCAATTGCGTTAGAGAATTTTGCCAGCATAGTTTTATGGACAGGAAAAAAGATTGGTAGATTTTTAAATAATAATGTTTTCAACGTATTTAAAGCAAAATTTTGACTTGGATCGAAGATAGTATGGACCTAAATAATATCATTATCATAATTGGTTCAGTGTAAACTGTATGTCATTCAAAATAACTTACAGTAGTTATAAACTAGAACATTTTTACAAGAAATTTTCGTAGGTAAGAATATTTGTGATAGCTGTTTTTGTAGAAGCAATTTTAGTTGGTACGAGTTTTAGCGGGTAGCAGTTTTAAAAGTAGCAATCTTTGTGGTAGTAATTTTTGGGGAGCAATCTTTGCGATTTTCGTGAAAAATCTTCACGCCTCCTAGTGACACCGATCCTGCTACGTTATATGGGCAATAAATTTTATGTAATAAATGTTTTTCGATTTCGTTGCACCGTTTAGCGTGCTTATGAGAACTTGGGTTATATAATAGGGTAAAAGTAATTACACCCAAATTCAAGTGCAGATTTATCATAAAAACGATGAATTTTATGACTCGGAAATTACACTTCTAAATTACTTGTCAATTTTATTTTTAGTTAATTTGTCAAATGTAATTTGTAATTTTTATTGGTAAATTTTATGCTGCATTCTATTTGATATTACTAAACAATCTTCATACTACTACTTGTGAGTACCTGAAACAGTTTTTGAGATTATATTTCAAATATGTGGCTTATAATAATATTGTTAACTTCCCTTAACTTTTGGCAAAATTTCGGTTTCTTTTGGATAAATAACCATTGATAAAATTTGATAAGACATTAGTTAGTCCAACAAAATCAATTTTATTTGAATCATTTATTTCAATAAATTTAACATTTGGCTTTTCTTGTCCAAAAATATGCTTGTTAATTTTATTACCAGTTAACTCCCCAATTGTCAAGTTTTGTTTAAACAGTAAATACCTTTTTCTAAAACGGTAAGTAGTGGAATATTATGAAAATTTAAGCCATTTGTTTAATATTGCAAAAAAGGGGATAAAAATCAAAGTAGATTTTAAAATGCCAAAAACACTGGCTGGAAAGGCACAATGCTGAGGGATGGTATGACTTTTTCTTCAACATGGTTGTTTTCAATTTTATTGGTTATGTATGGTTGTCATCCTAAAATTTTTGTGTTCAGTATTTTAGGATCATGCATACAACTTTAGATTATTGAATGACCTATCTAGGTGGATAAGAGTTTGAATCAATATAATTTATGATTAATTGAAAACCAATCTAGCAATTTTTAAGGCATTCCTACTTTATTAGTGCTTTATGTAAAGGTGTTACGTTTATCGGGGTAAGAACACTTACAGTTCCAAAAAAAACAATATCAAGAATTGTAACCACAAATTTTCCAACTTCCGATAACAAAGACCATTTAAAAACCCATTACTTTATCTGACTTAGGCAAGCATTATCTTAGTCGTACAGTTGACTCTCGATATTGTGGACGAACAGGGGACAGTCGAAATTTGTCCACTATAGCTATTATCCACTATACGTATAGTGGAC
>JAQFYG010000818.1:0-23817 GCA_034694325.1 Entomobrya corticalis
AGTTTTACGAGAGAATCATTCTACTTAAAAGTTCTCTTCTAGAGCCCGTCATTTGTGACGGGCATTTCATCTAGTAATGTAAATATATGCATATAAATAATGTGTATTTATGTTTTTGTGTTTCTATATTTTTCTTATAAATGATGATTGTCATGTACCCCTCTCTGCATTCATATTGTTGTTTCTCGAATAATAATGTTGCCCTCTCGGAGCACTTGAGCAGTGATGAATGGATGAGGAGGAGGGGGTGGGAGATAATCAGACAGTCAGTCAGGAGGATTTTTGTTGTTTGGTGCTATGCATTTACTGTTGCATACACATGGATATCCACTCACCTGTTCCCACGAGAATTCGAGAGAAAAATATCATGATTGCTCATTCCTATTCTTCCTTACAAACACTTCATTTTTCAGATTTTTAATAATAAAAAATAAATAAAACCATATATCTCTCGTTCTCGTTGCATTTTATTGGAAAATTTTAAATTACTTAGAAAATATGTTTAGTTTACAATTTAATCATGACAAATGAGTTATTGGTATTCTCTAAGCAAGTTTTGATGTTTTCTTATGTCTTAATTTTCTCTTTTCTGTACTCCAAGTACTTGTAAAAGTGAAATATGTCCATATGATTAGAATCTCAATACTTTGAGTATTGTATGTTCTGAATTCTCCTTATCTTCCATCAAATCCGTTTTTGATAGGGAAAAGATGAAAAATATAAAAAACCCATTACGATTGCATTAGTGAAAATCTCCCATCAGCAAAAACTACAGATTGCATTGAAAATATCGTCATCATTACTATTATATTAGAAGGATAAAAATGCATTGTGCATCAGTGCTTGAATACATTCACAACTGGTAAACAAGAATAAGGGATAAAAACGAAACTGGATTGTTTTGTGAAGGACGATGACGGCAGGAAGGAAGGATTTGAAATCAAATTATTTTGGTAAATGAGTGTACATGTTTGTATAGTTGAGGATTGTCGAGAGAAAAATTCAAGGGGAAAATCGGAATTCAAGAAATAAGTAGCTTATGTGCGGAACACCACCACCACTACCGCCGCATCACTAAAATACCAGCCAAAAACTTGTGTTGGTTGTTGCTATTGAACTGGATGTCGCGGAGTAGCACGGAGTCATGAAGGAAGGAAGGAAACTGCTTATAATGTTTCCCTTTCATTCTTGGAATATTATTTCCTTCCACTTTGCCACCGTCGCACAATGCCTGATTTTATAGATGTTGTTTCTGTTAGTTGGGTGCATTCATACTTTGTAACGCCAAACACTCTTTCTTCGCTGCTGCTTTGCTTACATTATTTCTCTTGATTTTCACAAAACGTATTTTCTGGTGCAATGATCTTTCATGAGTCAGTGGCGGTGGTGATGCTAGCTGGTAGTGCATTTAGGACAGAAAGAGAAAAAGTAAGAGCTTTGCACGGTGTATTAATGGAGCATTGGTAATGGTGCTTAGGAGAAGAGAATGTTTTAACTGTATCAGACTCACAATGCGCGTTACTGCGTTACATATACGCACTCACGAAATTGCACGAAGAATAGGAAGCAGACTAGCTGAAAGAGAGCATCGAATGCGGTGTCTTATTATCATGAATGAAATGATTGGGGAAAGTTCCCGGAGTCTGAGTCTTTTACGCTGATATTCTTAAATGTATATACATTTTATTTTATAAATGCATTCATATCTGACATCGAGTTTTTCTTTATACCGCTGCTGCTACTAGTGCTGCTGCTACCACCTTTGGTAGCATTAGTAGGGGTTTTCTGTTGTTTAGATTATGATGGTGTTGAATTGCATCCCTTCTCAATGCTGCCGACTCTAATGGATTCATAATCAGATTTCGACCCTTCTTCCCGCCTGCTCTCAAGCGCGTCTGCTTTCTCGACCATGACAAATAATTTTGAGTTTTTTGGTTTACTATACAACTCCAAGTCTTGTTATTACTCAGTGAGACAATCATTAATGTGAGGCAGAGAGAGATCCCCTTTACGTTCTTTTATGGACAATTTTTGCGAAAAAGGAAAATTCGAGAACACTTTTAAATATGGATAGATTTGGCATTGACAAAATCTTGTGCAAAGTTACAAACCTGCTGTCAACTTGTCATGATGTTAATAACCTGAGGATTGGCTGTTTAGTTAGAAAAATATGGCTGTTTTATAATGCCCCACATATGTTTTTATTTTAAGCTGCTTTGCTTTGTTACTTTTTCCGCATTTGCCCTTAATATTTGTGATAAGAATTTCTTAAAGGCTTTGTGTTTAAGTATCATGTTTTATTTTTATTACAGGTGCTCAAGTTTTGTGACCATTTACATGGAAAATGGTACTTTAGTGAAATCCGAGCCATTTTCTCGAGGCACTACCTCTTGCAAAATGTTGCAATCGAAATTTTTCTGGCGAGCCGAAGTAAGTCAAACATTTGTACATTTATTTGCTATACATAGATGTCTGTCTTAAATGTCCATCCACCGAATGTCGAATTTTTGTGCATGTACTTGTAAAGTTTAATACTTTCAAAAATGTTTTACATCGACCCTACTAATCTACTTTACGGACTCATGCAACACTACTATTTTTTCATGTGACCATCTAAAATGTAAAGCTTATTTCACAGAATTATCTAATGCATTTATCACACGTTTTATTTTCTCGATACAAATTCAAAGTTGTCACAGGTTCAACGTTTTTAGTGTCGCATTTGAAAATTTACTGCATGCGATGAGTATTAATGCTTTTATCCAGATGAAAGAGAAGTCATCCAATTCCAGTTTTGAAATAGTTGTACTTGTAAACTCCTCTCTGCCTGCCACTTCTACTGAACTGCTCTTTTACAGTTTGACAATATGATGGCAACTTTTAGCTTATGTTTTCAGTAGATATTGCTCCAAAGGGAATTAGTGTACACGAAACACATGTTCCAAATAAATGTGCTTCCTATCTAATAAAGTGTTGTCGTTTATATAAGAAAACTCAAACTAGTTTCATCGTTTCGTCATCATCATCGTCACTCACCCAAAACACGGCATCATGGTGATGGTGGTGGTAGTAGCAGCAGTAATAATACTTTTAACTGATAAACAAAAGTCACGTTAAAAGAGAATAAGTAGATGAGAGAAAGAAGAGGTAACCGTTCGTTTTCTAACTTGTTACATTGGTTGACAATGACAAGCGGAGAGCGGACGAGGAAGACCTGGTAACTCGTTGCCTTTCCTCCCAAACTTAACTTCTGAGTCCTGACATAATCTACTTTTTTTAAGACTATTCATGCAGCAGTCTTGTATACATTACGCACGCAACGCACACACTTTTTATACAGACATGCCTCTTGACAAATGAACGCACTTAACCTTGGAGAGGAAGCTCATAAACTGTCGCTTGATGGCATTTTACCTCTCCATAAGTGTCATCTCCTAATTTTACCCAGTGTTTTCTTTTTAAGTGGTAAACAACCAAGTATATGTTTATAAGAGCACTATGCAGAGAGGATGGAAAGGATTACAGGAATTTTTACAAAGGGAACAAAATAAAGCTGCTCATTTTAAAGTAGCTCTGCTGCTGCTTTTTTGGCTGTTACCTTATTGTTTTAGTCGTGAAATAAAAATAATAATAACTGAATGACTACCTACTATGTATATAAGATGGCTCATTAACTACAAGTACACACTGGGCATATAGTTCCTGTATATGTAGCTACTCGTAAAGAATCTTTTAAAATGTTCCAGCTCAAGCAAGCAGTTTATTTTTTAGTAAAAATTCCTTTGCTTATTTAAGGGAAATTATGTGCTTGTAGTTTTGTAACCAAATAATAATGGTAATGCAGTGACTTACTCTGGGCGTCTCGTCAGATCGATAAATTTTATTTCTTCGTGAATCTTTTCTGTGCATTCACACCATACCAGCATAACAGATATAGAGTTGGGTAAAATTGCGTGCTTTATATACAGCCGATGCATGTTTATAGGTAAATAAGAATAAGACTCCAGTGTTGATATTTACTGTCTGCTTTTTTATATGTAAGTGCTGCACGCATTTATAAAAAGAGATTTAATACAGCCATTGCGCTACTAATTGTTAAAAAGGTTTCATCGCCAAGCGCCTTTTCTGTAGTTGTTAGTGATCCCAGTTAAAAATGTGTATTATGCCTACACATGTGATCGAAATATTTGAAATCATAAACTAAAGCTTCCCAAAGTACTGTAGACACATGCATGTACATGAATTCGCTCATCATCACTTAAATACCGTATCTAACGACAGTAAATCTTTTTAAAACACATGACTTCTGTTTATTACTGGCGGCGGCTGACGAAGGATAGATCTTTTTTGAATGTGAAGAATATGTAAATCCTTATACGTACTTATGTAGACGATAAGATTACGTAAGTAAACCTTACAATCCAAATCTGTAGTAGTAAATAGCACGGTCGTCTTTATGCCTATTGTACACGTAGTTTTAAATTGTTCACAAGCTTGGTAAAGGGTCCCTGAAAAAATCAGGGTAGCAAGCAGTACCGGCATGATCACCACATCAGGAAGGCAACGTTTAGTAACAATTTTCTTTGGCTAGCCATCATAAATTAGGGAGCATTAAACGACTCATTTACAAGTCTCAGGTTTCCTCTTTGTTTGCTCAGTAAATACCTCTTGTTGACCCTACAGTTTATTATTCTTTGGATACGTATACAGAGAAAAAACGATTCTTCTTTTCATGAACCCACTTACTATAAAAACAAATGAGAAAATAGAGCACGAGCTCTTGTCAGCAAAATGCCTGCTTAGTATTTTTACCTCACCACTTACATAAAGCAAACAAAGGGGAAGTTTTTAAAATGTTTCAGTTTTGGAGGAACATTTTTGATGACTTGAATATGCTTTTGTACTGGAGTAAATAATGACACTTTAAAAGTTGACAAATCATTTTATTAAATGCAATTGTTATCTTGTGCAAGTCAGAAAATCGTTGCAAAGACAGCCAATAATATGACGTATGACGCAATGGAAAGTGCAATCTGTAATTATTTTCCAGATTTTGACGATATTTAATTGAGGGGTGATGTAGAGTATTATACTATCTACTTGCTTATTCAATGTTATTATCATCAAATACTAAATAAGTAATAATGAGCAAATGTGTGTTCTGTAATGTTTGCACCCGTTGCGTCTTGATGAGTACACCTTTTCCATGCAAAGCTGTAAAAAGCGTGATGTTTTTCCTTTGGTTAGTCAAACGCCGACATCATCAACGCAATCATAATCGACAACTCTGAGAATCCTAACAACCATGAAAATTTAAGAAGGGTGATGAGGAGGAGGAGGTAGTGATTGTGTAATATAATAATAAAAAAGGAAATAGTACTGAAAAAGGAATCAACAATGTGAATCAAGTGCGATGCGTATGTTTAAAGTCAGGATCACATCTAATGTCCATCATTATCATCATGATGTACCGCATCATAGACGACCGTTGTAGCTTACACCTATGTATGTATTTTAGACGGATGCTTGTTCATACATCATCTAAGCATGTGAAAGGCTACATGTGATGATTTTAGCTAATGAGTAAACCAGTTCTCACACGTCATTTCAAGGACCATGTTCGTTTTTGATTGCATCATTTTTCACGTACGCATCTACATCTACATGTAAGATTGGATGGGGATAGTGTGTGTGTTTATTTGTTTGGAAAAGGAGCCGGCTCTCTGTTCTCAACTTTCATGTAAAAGATAACTTTTGGCTACACCTGTTTGCTCTGGTTGTTCCCTCCTCCTTTCTCTAATCACCTTATCATTATCAACTCCTCATTCTCATTCACCTCACATGCACATTTTATCACTTTTTTCTAATGCATTTATATATCTTTTAGTAAATATTCATATTCTTTTATCGGACATTTAGATCTTGGTTTATAATTGGTGTTAAATAAAAATAGAATGAATTTAATATGTAATATTATTGCAGAGATGCCAAATCTATGATACTACATGCTAAGATAAACATGCACAAAATATTCGGTACATTGTTTGGACATATTGGTAAATATTTTGAAGAACTGAGTCTTAACAATGACGTGTGTATGATATTATTTTCAGCATCAGTAATGTTCGCCTTCCCGGACCAAGCGACGGTAAAGAAAGTTATCAAAGCGCTGCCGAGAGTTGGAGTTGGAATAAAATACGGCATCCCGCAAACCAGGTAACACAATAATGACTGCTTTCACGCTGTGATGCATTGTTTTACCATGAATGAAACACATCTGCATGGCCTTAAATAAACTAAAACGTAGAAATTGTGCTCATTTACAGGCCTTGTAAAATACAAGTAAAATTTGGTTAGGATACGATTCTTTGATAATTGCCCATATTTAGACAAAAGAAATTCACAAGGGTATTAAAACTGAACGTGCTGATATTGGCAGCTTTAAAAGACATTACTCTATGCATTGTGTTTATCTGTGATGTTTGAAGAATTTGAAACATTAGGGGACGACGGGTTTGACAACCACAACAGCTCGTCGCTGTACTTCTTTAACTTTGATTTCTCCTTTTATGGCAGTTAAAAAGAATTAGCCGTTTACTAGATGCAGTGTCTGGATGGCACTGGATACTCAACGTCAAACTTATTCTCAGTGTTCTTTATCTTAAAAGGCGCTAAAGACGGAATTCCGTTTTTTGTCTTCTTCACCTACACTCTTTCGGTGAAGCATATGAAACAAGATGATCGAATCGACCTTCCTATGTTCAAGAAGTTTTAGAATGCCCCAATGACATATTCACCTCGCTTTTCATTACAGTATTTTGCCAATTGAATCAAAATCTTATTACAACTTAGTCGTAACCGTCCCCGTCGCTGTTTGGATTTAATTTAACTCCTTTACAAACTTAACAAAATTATCCGTCCTTTAGCTAGGAAATCTGTTTAGCTGTAATGCACAAATTAAATTTTACCTTATGTGTTTGTATCCAATTATAAATATTTGAGGGAGATTCAGAAGTTGAATTCAGATGATGAACAACGCGATCTACAGATAGTAGCTTTGGTTGTGTGTGTGTTCATCAGAGTAGTTTAGGAAAATTTACTTGTTTAAATTAACAAACACCAGCTTTCATTAGTTGACAAATGGGAATAAATCCCGGGAGACTTCATCATCACGTTGAGTTTCCCTTCGTATATTACTGCAGACTGTAGATGCTTTTGGATAGTCATCACAGTAGTGGAAGTACTGGAAGGGGAGATCAAATCATTTCTCGCTATCACTATATAACAATAGGTATGTCTCTGCTGAGTTGTAGCGTTGTTTGTCTACGTGATCTGCAATATTAAGTAAGCATAATACATTTTGGAGGCCCTATGGTCACTGGCACAATCACTTTAATGGAGCTAGGGTATATACAAAAAGTTCATGAAAGGTGAATATGACAAAGCATTCGGTTCCACTTAATCGTTGCATATGTGCGTTATCGCGATTTACTTCATTCAGGCTATTTATTTTACGTCGCGGTTTTTTAAGAACTGTTTTACCACTGCATTACGTAGGACCAAGGTGAAAGAAATATCCTTCTGTCATGACTTTTACCACTGTGTTGAACAGTGGTATAATTTATTTTCTGCAGTGAATGTCAATCTATTAATATTCAACGTGTCTATTTCAGTACATTAGCATTGTTATCAATCAAAAACATATGAAGTCCCGATATAATAGAAAAGTTCACATTTATTAACAAAAGCAAAATGCTCATTTTAAGAAGAATTTTTTCTCAAGTAATTTGATTATTAAACGTTTTCTTAGACGAGCATCAATGATGTCACCTCGTCAGTTGATGAGAGCCTCAAATATGACCCAGAAATGGCAGCGTCGAGAGATCTCTAATTTCGAGTACTTGATGTTCCTCAATACAATTGCAGGTATGCAATTTGCAATTGCGTTAATATTGGCCAAGGAGCTTAACAATATTTAACGTGTAATGTATTGGATTAATGTATGTATGTAACACTTTTCGTGACCATTTTAGGACGTACTTACAACGACTTGAACCAATATCCAGTTTTTCCATGGATTTTAACAAATTATGATTCGAAGGAGTTGGACCTGTCATTGTCGAGTAATTATCGTGACCTATCAAAGGTATGCGAATTAAGTTGATAGTCTTTGTCTTGATGTCTTTAGTCAAACCAAACGTCATTATTCTTTTGCGACAAATTTTCCGCTTATATTTTTATGTGATTCATTTTAATTTTTGTGCAATCATAGCCTGTCGGTGCATTAAATCCGAGTCGCCGAGCATATTTTGAAGAACGGTACAATAGTTGGGAACATGAAAGCATCCCACCTTTCCATTATGGCTCCCATTATTCAACGGCTGCTTTCACATTAAACTGGTTACTTCGCTTGGTGAGAATATTACCACATGGCACTCGCCCGCATCTATGCACTTTAAAATTATTCAAGCAAAATAGAAATGATTTTTATTTTATGTATATAGGAACCTTTCACTACGATGTTCCTTGCTCTCCAGGGAGGAAAATTTGACCATCCGAATCGTCTTTTCTCCTCTGTTTCATTAGCCTGGAAGAACTGCCAAAGAGATACTTCTGACGTCAAGGTTAGAATACAATACATTCATTCAAAATTCATCTCCAATTTTTTTTGCTAAAAATATATCTAGCTGACTACTCGGCCAACTCTAATATTATGGTATTTTGTTTATTAGGAATTGATTCCCGAATTATTCTACCTACCCGAAATGTTTACAAACAATCATCGGTACAAGTTGGGAGTACAAGACGATGGAGCTGAAGTTGACAATGTGCAATTGCCTCCTTGGGCTTCTACACCTGAGGAGTTTGTTCGTTTTCATCGCATGGTTAGTGAACTGAAAATGGCATAGCTTGATGTTGATCAATGCATACGAGTTTCAGGTTTTACATTTATGTTTTGAAACTAGGCACTTGAGTCAGAAATTGTGTCCTGCCAGTTACATCAATGGATCGACCTTATATTTGGGTACAAACAAAGAGGGCCTGAAGCAGTTCGGGCCACTAATGTGTTTTATTATTTAACATATGAGGGTAGTGTTGACTTAGATTCAATTACCGATGCTGTTATGTTGGAGGTAAGTTCTTGGGTCTGAATTCAAGCAATATTTTAATTTGTCGTAAGAATTTATCAATGAAGTCATTAACTTCTATAATAGGCCATTGAAAATCAAATTCGAAATTTTGGCCAAACTCCATCCCAACTTTTAATGGAGCCTCATCCACCTAGGAGCTCTGCAATGCACTTGGTGAGCATTACATAACGCATGTGGGCATGCATAAGTTTAAATTAATCCACGGAACATCCTATAATATTGTTGTTGTTCTTTAAAATTTCCTCACGCAGTCACCACTTATGTTCTCCGCCGTCCCAGATGATGTTTGTATGGTTATGAAGTTCATGTCCAATTCACCTGTGTGCCACATTTCGGCTAATACGTATCCGCAATTGCCTCAACCATCGGTTGTGACAGTTACAACTAGTCAAAATTTTGCAGTCAATAAATGGAATACTTCTTACTCCGGTAGGTTTACTGTCTCTTATTTTACAAAGTCAAAAATCTATTATGACGGTATGATGAAATGAATGATGCTTATTTATTCAAATCCCCTTGACAGCTTCCCTCCATTCGCCCAGTTTTGCTGAAACCAATGCTAATATTGCATCAAACCTGCCACTCATAATGGATCCTGTGTTGTCTCAGGGAAACAACCATCAAGCCAAACGACATTTAGGAGACAATTTTAGTCAAAAAGTTAAAATGAGATCAAACTGTTTCGTGACAACAGTAGATTCCAAATTTCTCATTGCCTGTGGCTTTTGGGATCACAGTTTCAGAGTATTTTCTACTGAAACTGGTGCGCTACTATACTTTATTCTTTTTGAAATGTTACATATTATATATTTACGTATGCATTGCACTAGAATTGAATTTCTCTCTTTTTTATTGTAGCAAAAATTGTCCAAATCATATTTGGGCATTTTGGAGTCGTCACTTGTCTTGGACGTTCGGAATGTAACATAACTTCAGACTGTTACATTGCTTCTGGATCTGCAGATTGTACCGTTCTCCTCTGGCATTGGAATGCGCGTTGTCAGGCAATCGTTGGAGACGGGGAGCATCCCACTCCTCGTGCCACCTTAACTGGTCATGACACTCCAGTCACTGCTCTAGTAATATCAGCCGAGTTGGGTCTGGTTGTCAGTTCTTCTGAGTGTGAGTAAATTAAACATTTGATGCATCGATCATTTTATTTAATTCTAAATACTTTATTTGATTCTAGCTTTCTTTTATAAATCAGGGGGCCCTGTGTTAGTACACACAACCTTTGGGGACTTACTACGGACTTTGGAGCCTCCCTCTAGTTTCCGGTATCCAGAAAATGTAACGATGAGTCGAGAGGGTATTGTTGTCGTTGGATATGAAAAAGGGAACGTTGCTGCTTTCACAATGAATGGCCGAAGACTGCGCTATCAAACTCATCACGACATAATTAACGTGAGCACAAACTATTTAACAATAATTGAACGTTGCATTTGTTTTAACCTATGCCAGGAAATTAAAATATAACCATTTTTGTAGTGCATGCTGTTAAGCCGGGATGGAGAATATTTAATTACGGGTGGTGAAAAGGGAATAGTGGAAGTTTGGAGGACATTCTCTTTAGCCTTGTTGTACGCATTTCCTGCCTGTGACAGCGCTATTCGATCGCTAGCACTGTCTCATGATCATAGGTAAAACTCAATAATATTTTTAAACTCAGAAATACTACATCTAAAAATAATTTGATACGCATCTTATATTTACGGCTACACTTTATACATTTTACAGATTCTTGTTGGCGGGTCTTGCTACAGGGTCCATAGTTGCATTTCATATTGATTTCAACCGTTGGCATCATGAATTTCAACATCGGTACTAAATTCCTACTAAAGCATTCATCAACATGTAAACCGGTTCAAAGTAAATGGAATTTGAAAGATAAATAGTTATAATGTAATGTTGGGTCACTAAATATAATTATGGACATTTGTACTTTCGCTAGAAATGTGGGTAAGTTTGGTAACGTTAATAATATTATACTTGACTGTTGGTTTGTAACACTAAACTACACGAGACGCAAGTCTAGATAAAATATAATACATTGAATTACAAATAATTACTCTATATTTAAGGGCCAGCAATAAATCGAGTTAAGAATTTTGAATACATGGCCTTTTTGATTGATGAGAAGTGAGAAAGTTTGAAGCAAAGTTAGCTTCTCTAAGTTGTGGTCCTTTTTTGAAGTTTGAATAAAAAAGTCAGTAAAACTATTTGTCCAATGCAAAATGTGTACTCGTCTATGAATGAGGTTGTGCAAAACTTTCTAGACTTAAAATATTCGTAAATACAAAATGTCACTACAATATTTAGAAAGTGCATAATCCTAGAATATTTATAATGCATACATAAGTATAATAAACTTCACTACGTTGTTGTCGATTTTATCTAGATTCGAATGTGAATATCTACTATTCACACATAATTTTAATGTAACGCAATTTTAACATATTTATAAGGAATGCTACTTCTTGACACATGTCGAGTAAGTAAAGCAACGGCGGCCAAATATGGTGATAATATCTTTTTAAATAAATGCTAAACAGTGGTAGTAAAACACGAGGAGTCCGTTTTTTAGGTTTAGATTACAGAAAAAGATCCATATAGGATGCTAAATATTTGATAATAGAGTGCAATACCGCGAAATAATTAGTACGTAAATAATTTATATGGATAATGATGAATGGGTTGTAATCCCTCCATGCGAAAAATAAATATTGTGGTGAGCAGACGTTTGCTAGTATTCTAACATGGTATTGCAGATATGGTTTTATAGAGAGGCATCGTTTCTGTACGAATTCGTCAAATGTATCTATTGGTGAGTTCTTCATAGATGACTTGCCGTGGAAATAATAATTATTCAATTGATATTTAAGACAAAACTTTACAGTGAGAAGAAAACATGTATGGTTGTTTCTGAATACAAATAGAACTTCATATAACTGATTAACTAATAGTTAAGTGCTATGAACAAGAGGTATTGAATTTCCAGGTCTCAGACGTTGTGATTAAAATATATGATACTGATGGGGCAAGAAAGTCAAATGTCCAATATAAAGAATCAAATCGTAGAAGTAATAATTTACAACAAAGGAATGATAAGAAAGAGAGATACTTATCATAAGTTATCGAATAGTTAATATTCCCTCAGAACAGCTCCTGAAATCTAGTAGTTGCGGTTAACCATTTATATATTATGTATCTACCTTGACCCGTAGTACGCAAAGTCAAAAATCCTGTAATATGACATAAAATAATTAGTTATTCACTTAGTTAGGTAGTTATGTAGCAGCTTTGAAAATAGGACGATTTAAAAAAAGCGATGGACCTTAAGTTATTTACTAGGTTGTTATCAATATTACTACGAAAAGTGGTTTGTGACTATTATTGCCTCTTGCTAATCATGTGAAACTAAAAGTATTTACCACATTCCATTATTATATATAATTTGTTATAGATGAAGAATAATATTATATGATTGTGTCATACACCAAAAACGCTACATAGATGTAACGGCAACATTAATAATTTACCAATAATGATTTAACTACAACTACTGTTAGTGTAGTCTTATTATTATTAACTTACTATATATTGTATATGTATAGTCTAACACTACTTGAATTATTAAAATGCTTGCTTGAACACGATGATATAAATAAACTACATTTATGCTATTAAATGATGCAGCGCATGATGATACGAAACGCAACTTATTTATTCATCCATCTCGTAGTATAATATTCTGTTGGAGTACGCAAAGCAACGGATTTACTTCCAAGTCAGTGTGTTGAACACACTTTCATGATACACCATCATCAATGGAATACCAAAATATTAAGTTTTACAATTCCATCAATACGCTTTTCTTCCCTGCTTGACAAAAAGTTTTTTAGGTTTTGGAAATGCCGAAGGAAACTTTTGATAGAATGTCGTGTCTTGAAGACAACTTTATTGGTGAGTAAGATGGATTGATCAGGCCAAATAAAAAACTAAAAGTTTTACACAAGCCATTTCAAAGACATGTGCTAGAATTTTTTATATGGCATATGAATTATTTATTAAAATAAATAATAAGAATGGTTATGAGCCAACTTACTGCTAAAGTTGGATGAATCAAACTGAATATCCTGTTTTTGTATGGGAAAAATCGAGAGATTCAGAACCATCGAATACAATTCGACAAAAACTGTGGCTGGAACATTTTGTACGGATTTGCTTTATTCAACAATTAAAGCAACAACAAGGTACAGCGCTTATAGTTATTACACAGGTATTAAATATTGAAAGCCTTTCTTGAAGGTAACACGCAATACAACAAAGAAACGTACTGCAAGCTCGGCACCAAGACACTATAATTCATATTTGTATTATTTTATACGTCTTATGCTTATTCGCTAATGGTTTAGAACAAAATATTTCGAAGTGAAGTAAATAAAGTAAGGTATACAGATATAGATATATATTATATTAAACGTCACAAGTAGTCACCCTTTCTCCAGATATATCTGTAAACGTTATAAAAACATGAATATGTTAATCATACAGTTTCCAAAGACTTTTGAATGCCTACCAATTTATTATAAACCATTACTTACTTCACTCAAAATTACCCAATTTTCCGAAGGGTTTTTCAGTGTTATGCGGACGGCAGAGATTGGATTTAAATGTGGAGGGACTTTTGCATCTAGGAGTCCTAGGTCATCGAATTCGTCTAAAATGTTCAAATAAAAGAGAACAGAATTTTAGTATTTTATCATTTTTATTGTTTCTTTTTTGAAACTGTGCTGATAGCTTACCTATAAGAAGAAACTCGTTTTCTTTGGCTGGTTTTTTAGGATAGCTATGGCTTGTTTGGGTAGAATTATGTGTACTTGTTGGTAGAACTTCCAAGGTAGCGTTAAAGATTTTATCGGAAGGATGCTCCGCATTTCCACTAACAAAGCGATAACTAAAAACCAATAAAATTCTTTTAGTACATACACCATGCATAAGTGCATTGTGGTACGTATTTTCAATGAAGAAAACTTACCTTTTTAAAACTATTGGCTTAGGAAAATAGAAATTGATTGTATCACCGGGTTCAGGTGCCAGTCCCCAAAAATAAGTTTTACCATGGTACGCTTTATCAAGGGAAAATCGTCCGTAATGTTTGATTGTACTTTCAACCCTTGCTTCAGGATTCTCATGTCTTGTAAATAGTTCTAATTTTCCAAACTGTCGATCCTAAAAGTACAACAATATACAGACCCACATTGGTTACATGAATTATTTAACTGTTTTAAATTATGCATTAAACTCGAAGAGCTTTTATGTAACAAACTGCATAAGTACCTTTAGCTTTTGCACTTTCCCGTTAAGAGATGATACCATCCCAATGTGCTGGAACAATGATGGTTTGTTACGAATCCATCGTTTACTCAGCTCACGAAGGCATCGTTTCTACAGCCATTAGACAAGGAAAGAAGTTCATATATCTCTTCATTACAGATCATCTCTATTTTCATTTCACGTAAGTATTAAATGTAAAAAATCAACTTCCGTTGTCGTAAGTAAAGGTGGATACACTTACATGATTATAATCTAGTTTGCAGTATTTAACACTAAAGAAATGAGACAACAACCAGTCTCCAGGTTTATCCTGGTAAAATAAGAGAATAAACTCCACCAACTTCCACAAATCGGAACTTCTAAATAGTTTCCCTGTTGAATTCATAACGATAAATATTCAGTTCCGTCAGACATTATGTGAGCGTTGTAGCGTAGTGCACAGTAGTCAACAACAAAGCAAAGCACAACTTTGTTTTCATCAAAAAAAAGTGTTTCCACTTACCTATGAAGCCAAGCTGGCAGAAATCTAGCATGAACCACTCGTCCCCTTTCACGGAATTTGTAATGGCAAAGTTTTTCATGGTCGATATGAATCCTTTTTTACTCAGAACATCGTCCTCCAGTTGAACGTAGTAGGTACCTCGGTTCTGGGCGTACATCATGAGATACGCGTAATCTAAATTTTGCTTCGTTCGCCACTTTGTCCTCTCCTCGGAATCTCCAAGAGTGGCTTTGATGGACTTGAAGTCGGGATAAAAGCTACCTGAAGGAGCAAGGATCTCAATGAGCCCACTCTCTACATCTCGTCGGAATCTGTTTGTAAAGAAGTTAAAAATGTTAAATATTTACAATTTTTACCAAAATTGCTTCAACAATTGCTTTCATGCATAATGAATGAGCTGTTTACTAAAACAAGGGATCATTGGTCATGAATGTTTTAATGCATAAAAAGAACAAAGAACGTACTGTCTTGTTATTGAGCTCACTGTGCTCTGTACAAACGAAACGTCTGACTCGGCAATGAAGACGATGATCAGCGTATCGTTTTTCTCCGATGGAAGCATCGAATTTAGTAAATTTTGCAAAGTTGGAAGTAAATAGCTTTGTGTTGGTCGCTTAACAGTAGGTATTCCGAGCACAACTGATACTGGAAAGAGGGAACACAACAGGAAACGGTCATAATATGAGTATACACATGTATGATTTAACTGGACATTATGAGAGAACTTTGCATTTGAATTTTCTAAAACAAGCACGTTCTTAAGGATGAAAGGATAAACCAATGCTTACCTCCTCCTCGTTGTTTCCCAATGGTAAGGGCAGGAATTAAGGCATCCTCACTGTCCAGCAAATGAGGTAAGGCGTTGTATAGATTAACTAATTTTAAACGATTTTTACTCAGTAGCGTTTTCAAAACCCTAGAGGAATGACCGTTGCTTCGTGGTGATACCAACGCTGAAGAGTCTTTCGCTCCCCCAGCGTCAGTGTCAGTATGACTAGTTTCAGTCTCTCCATCATCGCGAAGTAATGCTATCTCACTCCGCAATGAACGAATTTCTGATAAATACTCTGATACATGCGTCTCAAGCGTTGCTAGTAAACGAAGAATTTTACTCCCTTGGTCTTCCTCTGCGAGATACATGAGAATGAAAATACAACAATTACTCATTATAGAATTTTCAGTCTCATATATGGTAAAACAAAAAAAAACACAAAAACATACGCTTTCACTTCCTAGAATTCATTTACCTTCTGTGGTTTTCCAGAAACCTTGTATGAATATCACAAAAATTATTAGGCCAAGCACCCAGGCCATACGGTAAGGGAACTGCATAGTGCTTGTGGACACAAGTATAATGTAGCAAGGACGAGGACAAAAAATTGGACTTCATCGGCATGCAGTTAAGTTGAGAGAATGTGCTAGTTGAGGATGTGAATACGCGAGATTTTTTCCTTTCGGTCAAGTCAGGTATTATGAATCCCTGACAGGAACTTTATAGATGTTTCTTTTACGGCACCTATGATGACTATGATGATGACAATGATTGATTCTTCGTAAAACGATCACGTGGTCTCCAACTCAGTTTTTGTCAGCAACATCTTTGCAGATTTGGTGGGGGGGATGGGGCAGAATGCAAATGGTGACGGCTGCAATTAAAAAATTTTGTTTGGCACTCTGCAAAAAAACGAATAAAATGAACCAAACGTTTTGTTTTATTAGTTTATATTTGCAAACCGAAAGTTTTTACTTTTTATATGAGCAATTACACATTTTACAGAAGTTTGGCTGGATATGCGAATACGACCAAAATGGGCTCATGTATTTCACTATGTCTTTTTCAAGTAAGTAATTTTGAGGCACTCACTTGAATAATACTTCTAAGCTTTTACCATTCCCCATTCCATCTCTTAACTAATCGGTTTCCTTCAAGCGTTACGGCATGAAATACTCCACTTCTGCCGTTTTGATGTACAAAATGGAAAGTATTTTTTAAAGGTGTACCTATTGCCAGCATGAGAGCATCGTCAGATCTTTTGCATTGGTCGCTACTCGCTACTTAGGTTGCAACGTAAATATGTAATAGGTGCATAAATTTTAAAGAAGAGGTTTCACCAATCATGCTTTCATGTAAATATACCAAGGTTTAATTCATACGTGTAAGTTTCAACGCTCCCTATGATAGCATTATGTCTAGCTCCCAAATTGAACCGTTTAAAAAAATCAATAAACTTGAGTGCATAAACAATGACAACGTTGAGTACATCACGAAACATCGTAATTAATATTATAGAGAGTCTGTTAGAGTTTCATGTTCGTGTGTATTTTTTTCCTCTGTTGTTGTTCGAAGGGGAAGATATGAGGCCATTAATGTCCTTTAGGAAATAGGTTTGAATAATAATTAAAGGAAGACATTAAGAAGAAGAACAACAACACAACAAAAAATTTTGAGGATGGGGTTGACACGCATTTTTACTTCGCCCAGAGAAATTGTATATTGTTATGCAGAATGTTGATGAGTGTTACATCAGGCAAATTACAGGGCTTTAACTGCCGCGTATGCTTGCTCTCGTTCATAAAACCGGCTATTTTCATTGTTTATTGTTGTTTTGTATATAGCATTATGTTAGTTCTCATCAACTCATTGCTGAAACCGTCATTAGACAGTACACTAAATGATCATAAACTTTAGAATAAAAACAGAAACTTTTACGTATTTTTCACACAATCGTGTACTTGTGTCGTTGTTAGGCTAGTTATGACTGAAATGGCATTGAAAACTATGCACACAGTAGCCGACGAAGAATAAATCGTTGTTTCCGTACCGTTGATTATTGTGAATCATCATGGGTTTCTGCACGGTGTAAAATTCTACGGTTTATGATTCATAAAACAAAAAACATAAATGAGGAATATTGGACATGGCCAAAGATAAACTTGTCTTTATCTTTTTGAGTAGTTACATATAGTTATACATTTCAATAACAGAATGGAAACGGCTTTGTTTTATACCGACTATAAACACGCCACGCGCCTGTAACTAAAATTCGAATAGTTATTTGGCAGCATTTTTATATTGACAGGAACTCTCTACAAGTACAAGCAACCAAAACCAAGTGAGGAAATAAGAATGAATACTGTATGGCTGTTATTATTACTACCTATTTAGTTATCGTGTGTAAAAAGGGTAAAGATGCGTTGTTAACTAAAAAAAACTCTGTGATAATTAATATGATTTGCATGTAGGAACATACATCATAAAAGTTGCAGATGAAATAACATAATTACGGCGTATTGTGTACTTAGGCAATTAAATTCAGCTTACGAACCCAAATTTGAAGTGAAGGCCAGGATGCAGTCGGTGACGCTAAAAATTCCAAAGACTAGCGATACTGTATTTGTATTTTTTTAAACTTTAAACTATGAAATCCTCTCTGTGATTTTACGATCTCATTTATGTATTCGATTACTGGCGTATCTAAATTTTATTAGACGTAGTTAAAAGTGTAGAGATTTAGCATATATCTACAATAATTCATTTTCATTTCAAAAACAATTTTTAAGGCAGTAGTAAGCAGCAGCCCAAAAGTTATATCAAGAGATCATTCGATCTTTTGAATATTTCGCAAATTGTTTATTATATCTCACAGGATTAAACACGTATAAACCACATTTCCTAATCACTGGCTGCATGTAAGTATTCAATCTGTCACAGTAAAACTAAAACGTATAAGCCACTAGAACTTTGAAAACAGGGATGGTACACGGTCATTGTAACTGCGCGTAACCAGAAGATGTCCTTTAGAAATTACTATTTGTCAATCAATTTGAAATGTGAAAGATTTTAAACAACATTTCAGATAGAGTTTGAGATCTGACTTTAGATATTTGCGTATTTCATAAATATGAAGTTCTTGGAATTCTTTGGTTATTAACCTGTTCGATGAAAATATTGCTTGATATTATGCGACTCATTCCATTCCAGTTTTGGACTCCATTATTTAAAATAGGGCAAAGTAAAACCAAATTTACTTGTGGGTTGCATTGTACTTATTGTTTAAAATGCTTCCATATATGTTGAGCCTATATATACTCACAGTAATAAGTATTGGGGCCATATATTCCTTACTTATATTTAGCATATTATGTAACTAGTGCATGTTCCTTTCTTGTCGTTCCATGATACATGTGGCGTCGCTCATACATGTCGCTCACTTATTGTGTATGGACAATCTTGCATGCCAATAAACCGATTTATATCTGTGTGACATAATTTTCGCATGCCTGTCATTTCCGGAGCCACCGAACACAAGAATTACAAAGAAAATTCTCACGAACAGTCTATTACGCACGAAAAATGCTGTTTGGACAAGCATTAAATTTGTAGTGGAACCCATACTTGCCTTAGCTGCTCTCATTTCTCAACATCACGGATGCCGAATATTTTTCTCTGAAAATATTGGTTTTATTACATTTAGAGCACAACCCTCGACAAATATACTTGTCGTGTAGAATAGAAAATCCTTTGAAAGGTTTTAATCCTTTTGAAATTCTTCCCATCAGCGCTTATCAATAAAACATTTTATGCACAGTTCGAAAAATCAAAAACGACTATTCATTGTTATTCCCAAATGCCAGTATGTCAAAGTTCAACTTTGTTGAAAATTTCTAGAAAAATTGCGAAAATCACTGGGTAAACCACAATAAAAAAGGCATGTCATCACGTATTGTCGATAAAATAAGAGAGATCGGTAAAGAAATTCGCACTTCACCAGCATTTGTACATAGAACAGTAATACTAGTGAGAAGGATGCTATATGCGCCAAGTACAAATGAGATTTTTGAATTATTAATGAGTTTCATATAAATATGTAATTTGCTATCACGCTATTGCTCTTCCCATTCTTCCATCTTCCACCCCAAAAGTTACATGGAATGATATATAGCTTTCACTTTATCAACTTTCCGTTTTGGCAGGTACAGAAAGTAATGACTCTTAATAG
This sequence comes from Entomobrya corticalis, assembly GCA_034694325.1. Classification (NCBI taxonomy): domain Eukaryota; kingdom Metazoa; phylum Arthropoda; class Collembola; order Entomobryomorpha; family Entomobryidae; genus Entomobrya; species Entomobrya corticalis. The sequence continues at coordinate 19,992 of JAQFYG010000818.1, forward strand.
CATTCCTCCAGTTACTAATTATGTATATAAATAGAAAATCGTTATTTTAAATATTCAAAACAAAAAATTAACTTTATTTATGTACTGCTCCGATTGTTTGTTTTTTAGTTCATGATTCTGACCGTGGCTTTATTGTAACAAAACTACTAACATTTTGTGAATATTTAACTACAGGTAAACGTTGAGCAGATCTTTACATTATACAGTTATTTATGGATGACAAATTTTTTTTTATTACTGTACTGGGAGGAAGTTATAACTTCCAAATCAAACTTTTCTTTCTCTTACTTGCAATGAATGGAACCACCGCTCCAAATCCAAATTCACTATCTTTGCATTAAATTTACGGTCTGTCCAGAGAGTACAATTTCAATCCATTGTAAAAAATGTTGTTCAAAAGAAAAAATAGCGTGTTTGCCTCAATGTACGTAATTATGCACTGCTGTAAAGCCAAAGCTATCTGAATATATGAACAACATATCCAATACCTTAAATTACGCAACGGTGGCTACCCTCCGGATACCAGATTAAGAACTTTCGATTTCGGTTGTTTGCAGGCAATTGACCCCCTGTAGCCATATCATATCGCATAGAGTTTTGCCATACGCTTCATAACCGTCAAAAAGCTAATATGAGGAGATCGTAATATTCGTAACGATAACAAAGGAGGCGTATTATTGCATGCAGTATAATTCAGCATATTTAGACTTTATTACAGCAGGTTGAAAATATGCGTGTCTTCTACCGGTTTCACGGTACGGCAACGACAAGTGCTGAACCCCAATAAAGGAATCAATCAAACATTGCACAAGATATAAGCCAATTCAGAATTCACAAAAGAATAAGGAAGCTGGAACCGCTTAACCAAAACAAGAAATTTAGCGATAAGTTCAAAAATCTCAGTACGCCCACAATAGAACCAAACAAATCAGCAAATCAGTCGACGATGAGTAGAAAAAAACACATGATGTATGCTTGTCTGATTGCCTGGCCCACCCTACGGGACACTAACTTCAACCTCTGGGACGCAATTGGGTTTCTCAACCTCTAAACTCAATTTGAAACCTTCAGGACGCAATTTCGAAAACGAAACCTCCGGGACGCAATGTAACCTACGGGACTCAATTCCTCACGAAACCTCTCGGACGTAATCTTTTATGAAATCTGCAGGACGCAATCTTTTATAAAACCTTCAGGACTCAACTTTTAGGACGCAATGTTCGATCGAAACCTTCAGGACTCAATTTACTTGAATTGATTAATTCCAATGTATTTTTACGTAATTTACTTGAATCGACTCAATCCAATCAATTATTACGCAATTTACATGAATTGACCCGATTTGACTCTTGTCACCTCAGTAACGATAATAGCCTTCCCCAATAAGTCATATATTTTATGCACAGTTTTTACATCAGCACAGCCCTCTTTCGGTATACCCTCCCTTGTTCAGTAAATACAAAAACACGCCTTGTTTACAGTTAATTTGTACCGTTAAAAATTCAAATTATGGAATTCTGAATATGACTACTGGGATCTACATTGCATGACCGTTCGAAGGATGTGCAACACAATTTGTGTTCCGTCTGTAGCTGAGATCATTCGAACCAAAAGAGTGCTCAAGAAAGGCTTATCATTATCTTATATAGATGACACGTAATACAGGCAAAAAAGGAAAACATCTGTATCTAGCCACTTTTACAGACTTATAGAACATTGAGTCCTGAAGGTTTCATAAAAGATTGCGTCCTAGGGGTTGAGAAACCCAATTGCGTACCAGAGGTTGAATTCAGCGTCCGGTAGGGAATCCGCCGGAAAACTGCTCCTTAGAATTTTTGCTTGCAGGTAATATTTAATGCACGCAGATTTTGAATATGTTAACGGTTTATAGATTGGTAGTGCTCATGTTATGTTTATAGCTGCAAAACTTGACCTTTGTTTTTGTTTTCCCATTTAACTACGTGGTAAAGTGAGTTCCGAAAAATGAAAACGAAATGAACTTTATTTTTCGGATAGTTATAATATTTACATTTTTGATAGTTTAGGAATTTTTTAATCAAATGAATGTAATAAACCTTTATATTTTTAATTTACTAATCTTTAAAACAGCCTCATTATTTAGCTCAATTTAACATGCTGGGTTACCATTAGAATTGAAAGCATGCCAAACAAGCAGTAAACATCCAGAAATGCATATACATACATTGATTGTTGGAGCAACTGGCCCTTAATAAAACCTCAGTTGTTGCTGGTAAAGCAAACATTGGGAAGACTGGGGTGAATGAAAACAAGTTTATTGTCGATGAAAAGGACGCAGTTTATCCACATTAACTAGAAATGTCGAAAAATTCTTGGAATATTACAGCATGAAAAGTGCTGTTTTCACAACTTGCTCAGATTTCAGTGATGCAGATTGCCGATGCAGAAAACAAAACAACTTTATTTTAGCTACCACCTACACTCCTTTCACTGTGCCATGGTAATGTAATCTTCACAAACCAATCTTTATCTGGCTACTATATTCATCATCATAATATTTTTTATAGGTTTTACATCAACAGAAGGCTGCCTCTGCTTTCGCAATGGCTACCAACTGTTCAAAATGCTTAGGCCTTCACATTCTTTAATCTTACAGCTTTCAAATTTTAAAGTACATTGTAATTCCCATGTCAGGTCATCCGACCGAGTCCGTATGCCCGTCATAGCGGTCACAAATGAATAATATTAGGTTTATAAAATTACATAAAGTGTCTCGTAATTCGTCACAAAATGAAAGATATATTTTTTCAAACATGGTCTAGTTGTTAATTCCTGTGTCAAATATGGCACGTGACGCAACATTTTTTTCTCATCAATAAACAGATACGGTTCAGAAATAAATACCGTCTTGCGTCTTACGACATTCGCTATCAGCTATATGTTTGTTCATTATATCGTCCAACGAAAATATCACGGTTGATAAATAACTAATAATAAGCACGACACGGTGCTTCCAAGAAAACAGTAACGGATTTCTAGGCATGAAAACCGCACTACTCCTTTTTCGCTGACATTTGTGATCGCTCTGAACTTCTTTATACGTCTTACATAGCATATTGAAGAGTGTCGAGCACTCATACGATATGTGTAACTTAATGTTACACTAACATTTCCTCTTAACACTCCGTTTTCTCAACCCTTTCTATGTTTCATCAATTTTCTCAGGTCCCTCTGACATGTGCACAGCTACTTTACCCGCACTCGCTTCAAGCTGGAGCATAAGAGCAGCGAAAGTCACAATTACTTATTGTTAGTTTTCCTATTCATGAATAAAAAATATGCACGTACATAGTTGATCGTGTAGTTTATATAGTAGATCATATTATGCAAACTCCCGTGTTAGTCATAGTAGTTTGCCCACATTCTCAATTCTCAGCTTTGTTCATGTTTACATGAAACATAACAGAAATCCATAAATATTGTACGAACTACAAAATACAGTTCATTTATAATTCATGCCACATGGACTTCTGCTTGAAGGTAAACTAGAAGAGCCTCACTATATCAGTATAAAAAGCTATTATTACTTTGTATTTCCATTCATAGGTTTTCATAAATGTTTGAACAAACTTCTGTCTGTACGACAGGTACGGACAATAAAATATGCATGCAATGTAAAGCATTAATATTTTGTCACCCGGAGTAGCAGCATGTATGTGTTTATTTGTCGGGGAATGACAAAATTAAACTATTGTATTTATTTCCATAAGCATCGTTGCGGCAAGTTGAATCCTTTCCTGGCATTGTTTGTTAAATGGAAAATTGCAAAATCTGATCGAAAAATAGT
>JAQFYG010000819.1:0-23800 GCA_034694325.1 Entomobrya corticalis
TTACCCCCATGTTATAAGTTTCAGCTCTCTAGCTTACGTATGTATAGCCCAGTGTAAGCTTTATGAAAAGGTGACCCAGGTGAGGCGACATGAGGCGACATGAGGCGACATGAGGCGACATGACATGTTCGATAAAATCATATGCCTATGGGCAAATAAATGTATGTATAGTCAAGCGTTATCGCAAACAAGAGAATCTTCTTATATAATAACTTTCTCTCCAGAGCTTTAAAACTCGTTCAATGTTTGTTCATAATCATAATTCTTAAATAAACATAGGTAATAATAAAATATGGCGAAAAAGAGCGTTGTTGCTTTGTTTCTTAAAGTTTCTTTGTACTACACCCATTTCGTGACAAGCTGTCAACTTAAAACGTTGTTGATTTGTTACAATAGTAAATGTGTACATGCATGCATATGAAAGTTTTTAGTGAATAATTAGTACAGTGTACAACACTTCAATGTTTCTGTTATTGCGCAACTTGGCTGATTATGTTCTTAAACGTGTCCGGATAACTGCCACTCTGACAACTCTTCAATTGGTGAAAACATTTTAGTGGCAGTTGTTTGCTTATTGAAAAGTATTATTGAAGCAAAAAGTCATTACATGTACTGATGTACTATTATATTTATGTATTCAATGTAAGTCTATCGTAACAAATGGTGGGCTAATTCGGTGTTTACGGAACTTAAGAAGCAGCAGCAGTTAAAAAGTTTACCTTATTATCAAATATGTGAATTTGTTGTTTGTAGAAAAAAAAATATTTTGTCATTATGCGCCTTTTATAAAATGTAATAAAGTAATGGTTACATAAAATTTATTTAAATAGTATTGTTATAATTAGAATGATTGTAATTTAGGATATATTATATTAGTGTTAGAAAAAAAAGTAGATTTTATATAAACCGAAATGACATTCCTAGCTGAAAATTGTGATCCGTTATAAATTACTTTAAAATTTTAAAAGAGCAAATAAATAAAGGATTTGTTACAGCATCATGTATTCTTGCGTTGTTGAATAAAAGTGAAGAATGTGTTTGTTGAAACAAAAGGAAAAACTCTCTCTGATGGCCTGAACCTCCTTTATTTCATGCATTCATATATTAATTTGCTGGCTTTCCGAAATGGGAAAACTTGCATAGCATTGAACGGTGAAACAGAGAATAAGCAAACAAAAGGATTCCCTCTTACCCATTATGTTGGATACATCTCGCATGAAAATAATTTGTGTGTTTGGAACCCTGTCACAAGCCCAAAAATAATTGGCTAGGAGAAAAGGAGAAAATTTCTAAAGAAGTCAAAAGTGTAGACAAGAGCTGAAATAATGCTTTGGGGATTTTATTGTTATATATTTTTAGCAAGTTGTTGACATTCATAAAAGCATAATAATAATAGCAGAGCTCCCGCTAACCTTTCCTCCAGATGACTTTAGAAACTTTTATGACGTCCATCCTCTCTTGGAACATTTTGAAATGACATTGTTGCTCTAAATGTAATGAGGAAAATGCGTCTTATTTGTTAAATTGCTGGTTTTCATTATTGCTGTAAACGTGGTGAGTGACAGGTCGACAAGTATCCGTGTGCACGTGACAGGATGTAAAATTGCCAAGTACAAAAATGCTCCAGGTAATAAAATGAGTGAAAAATGACAAATGAGACAGATGACAACAAGGGCCAATTACATTTTTGTTGGTTTTTATTACACAATTTTTGGAATAATGACATCTACAATCATCATGATGAATCATAATACATAAGCACATACCACACAATTGTAACATTTAACATTTTCTTAATAGTAAATAGTTGTAATAGTAATTGTTGTTGTATAATATCAATATCAAGAAGAGTGAAAGCGGAAGCTAAACATTTTATAACATTAAAGCATAGCAGTGCATAGTAATCAAGCTTACTTTTTTATATTTCTTGTTACTTACCCAATCATCATAATAATGATCAGTTTATACTTTCTCAACTACATTTCTACTCACAATTTTTTTTGTGCTACTCACTACAAAATGTTTTGTTTTTCTTTCTACTCACTACAAAAAGTTTTATGTTTCGTTCTACTCTATTCTTTTGCTGATCATCTCCTTATTTTTTATTAGAGTAATGTGCCTATTTAATGTAAAGTACAAGTACAACCATATAATAGTATAAATGTGATGACTATTAACAGCACAACAACAATAACAGCAGCAGAGAGAGAGAGAGCATATCAACACATACTGTCATAACACACCCATTCTGCCACGCTCTAGTGGACTATAATAATAATTAAGATTACTACTAGTACGCTACCATCATCATCATCATTGCTCACTGAACTGACCGTCTCTGGAGAAGAACAAGAAACATTGTCGAGGACACAATAATAGCAAAACAAATATTTCGTTTACTCTCACTTATCCACTAAAAGCAACAGAATTATTGTGTCCAAGAAAAAAAGGTGGACTGCTTTGCCGTGGACTGTTGGACATTTTTATCATGAGCTCCCTACTTTTCCCTTTTACTTTTGTGTAGCTCTTTTAGTTTTCTTGCCTTTTAGTTTATAATCAAAGGTCTTTGGTGGGGGAGGCGAATGACCTACATTATCGTAACGTATACAGTATTTATATAAGCTTGACCGTACTTGCTTATCTATACGTACACCCTGTCATTACTATTATTATCATACTGCTGGTGTTGGTTACGTTACGTTGATCTAAAGTATTTTGTATGCATGACGCGCGTGCATGCAGCAGGCAAACAACAAGGAATAAAAACGTGTGTGCATGTAAAAAAAATTGATTGAATGATCTGTAATTCCACTCGTGTCGTTCGTTCCTGTTCATGACTTTTTCAAGGGGAGAAAAAATCCAGAGTACAAGATATACTAGTAGTAGATGAAGAAAAATAAACTCTTGACATAATTGAAATTGAAAGCTGGAACACAACAAGAAGAATATATTTTTTTTCTCAAAAATTCAAGTGGGTTTTAGCCTTGGTCTCTGCTCATAAAGCCATTTCATCCACTTGATGAAATAAAGCACATGTACAAGGATTTCTACTACCTAAACAGCAGCAGCAGCATTAAAGATTTAAAAGCTAGAGGGAAAATGTTCAAGACGTTCAGTGGAGCGAAACCGGTGTGCACTATAATATATTGTACATTTTGATGGAGGCTCTTGCATTCCCAAATTATCATCTCTCCCCGTCAAATAGTTATGATGATGATAGAATTTCTCAAGAATGCTTAAGCTTTCTTTCTCAGTCATCATCATCAGTTGCTGTGAATTCTGAATTTTGATTCTACTAAACTGCAGCTTTAGCATTTCTCTAAAAGAAAATCTACAGAGTATTTTCTACAAGTGCGGGAGCAAATAATGATGGCTTTTTTGGTGTTGTGGTAGAGAAGGATGGAAATTTATATGTGTGTAGTCGTAAAAACCGCAAAGTTGTTGCAAGGTTCATCTTCTCCCTTTCTATTCTCTCTATATATATATACGTGATGATAACGATCACATGCACAACTGCACTTTAACTTTATCAAGAAATTCTTGTGAATTCTGAGAATCTGATGATGATTATCATCATCAAATCACCCAAACCCACCACTGTGCTCCTACTATCGCATTGTACATTCTTCTTTTTTTTTTAAAACGGAGTAAAAAACTCAAAAATCTTGAAAGAGAGAGTCGAGATGGGAGATAAAAAGAGAAAAATACAAGAGATATGGAATAATATGTTGGTCTAGATGATGGTGACAAGACAAAAAATAAAAGGATACGTGTTATGCATTATTCCACACAGGTTTTTTTCTCTCTTGCTTTCTCTTTGGGAAATAGTGAAAGCAGTATGGAGATGTACATATAACAATAACGTAAATGTGCATTGTATACGATAAAGAGTGAGTGAGTACGTACTATATTCCATACCACTTTTTCTTTTATTTCTTCCTTCCTACGACATGACTATTCAATTACACCAACTGTTTGCATTAAATAGATTACATGCTTTATTCATTGCAGAATGAATACAAATTGAGAGAAGAAGAAAAAGAATTTTTTTCCCTCTATTTCTGCAGTAGTAGAAAGCAAAAAATGGGATTGTTCTCTGGTACACATTTTTATTATTAGGACCGACGAGTTTTTCTTTTGTATGTGTTTCTCTTTGCTGTTATGTAAATAAGTAGTGCTGCTTTATTGAGTGACTGACTTGAGTATTTGCCTATATTATATCTACAATACACAATACAAAATGTTTTTGAATTTCATATCTCTCTACATCCCTACAATTTTTTAAGTATATTTGTAATAATAACAACAACCTCGGAGCAAGTAGCATAATAATAAGCAGAGCATGTGAAGCAAAAGAGATTTATTATTAAATGTAGATTCTTATGCATAGTTTTCTTTTAATCAATTTCATCGCTCACCAGTTCACCACACAAAGATTCGTTGGAGATTAAGCATACACACTCACCAAGCATACATTAATTATAATTATACCTAGACATTTAATTGAATTTGTTTAATCAATTTCCATACTAATTATATATCTATATTTATACCTGGCGAATGACTTTTAGACTTTTTCCTAGGAATTCTTTCCCTTCTTATTACAGGCTGACTGACTACAATCTTTTTCCCCTTTCTCTTTTCCCTTAAATTATTTAGTAATTTCCGTCCATATTTCCTCTCTTAAATCTTGGTTTTGTTCTTTGTGAGCATGCATATATATGAATATTTTCTGATCTTGATGGAAACATTTCATTGTGCAGCAGCAGCAGCAGGTTATAGCATTCAAGATTTTTGTTTTATATTGAGCAATAAGAATAATTTAATGTTTCACTAATATCATATTATGTAGCAATAGGTGTGTGTGTGCTTGTTTAAAAAATTTTAAAGAAAAAAGATACCCGGAATAACATGAGCATTTTTTGGAGTTGTGATAATGTTGAGCCGTATAATTTTGACATGGCATAATATTTCTCTGCCAAAATAATAGATTTTTTAAAAGAATTTATTTTAAAAAAAGCTATGCTGCTTTTGAAAACATGCTACATTTACTGAGAAGAAATGAATCTTTTATTGAACAAAAAATTTGCTATATTATAACCATTTCAAAGCCCACCATTGTAGTAGAGACGAATAGAAATATATTCATGTTCTCTATAAACTACATCATTCCAGTTCGTTAATTTTTTCCCTTTTCCTACAAACGGTCCTCCTTTCTCTACTCCTTTTACAACAAACAATTTTTGACGTGCATGTGCATATATTTTTACAGTAAAAATTAAATAAAGCTATATATATTACGATTATTATTATGAATATGAATCTCATATGCATTGCGTATTGTATATCTTTTACTGTGTATTTACTCTAGCAGAAAGATATGAATAGAAAGAAAGCAAAAAGCTTCGCCTCCTACTTTTTCTTTTCTCCCAGAAATAAAGGAGAAGAACAAACGTAACAGAACCGTTCCCTTTAGCTACTTTACCATAAAACCTAAACTTTTGCAAAAATGTATAAATTTTGAATAGAGTGATGACGGAGAAAATCAAGTTGTAACGTAAATGCCATGTTATTAAGAGAACAAGGGTTATGCTTACTTTCACCACAAAAAAATCATCATCAATTTTTTGTGTTTTCTCAAATCTCAAATGTTTCATATAATTTTAGGTTTTGGCTAGCTAAATTTTTTATCGCTTATATAAAGCCTACTATATTTACGCTACAAAATAGAATATGTATAATTTGTATTAATTTTTATGTTGCGTAAGAATACTTTCCCTAAATATTAGTGAGACCACCACAGTCAATTAACAACTCTGATCTCATACTTTATTAATTTGGCAAACATAATGAGCAAAAGGCATAATACATCATCGTCTAGATCTTTTCCGCCTTTTTATATATATACCTTTTCATCAAACAGTCAAAAACCTTTTTCTTTTGAGGAAAGTCATGCATGTCATTTCGTCATTCCATATTTTGCAGCTCACAAACACGCCTGATTTTTTGCAGAATCATTCGCCAGTTTTATTTAAAGATTAACGTTTACGACACATGCACACTGTTACAATTATGATGATCTAAACGGATAAAACTCGAGCAGTAATAAAATGTTTTGTATCAAATGAGCACAACGCGAGACGACGACGATTTTTAGATTCACATTTTACATGCATTAAACCTTATGTGTAATATTTATGTATGTAGTATTTTAATGTATTGATACTTATATAACGCACAAACAATTCGTTGCAATTCAGAGAGAGAGATGGTATAAGGAAATGGTAAAATTACCTTAGATCTCTACATGTTATGATTAGATTATTGAAAATTTTCTTGAAACTTGATTGACTTGATTTAACTAATCTAAGGTGAGAATTTCATGTTAGAAACAGATTGGTTGATTTTATATTCTTGAATGTGCATGTAGCACGCATCTACAGCAATACATTTAAATTAAACTAGTAAGCTTGCAACCACAATCACGACATGAAGCAGTCAATTTTCCAAATGCTTATTATACAGTTTATGTTTTACTGCAATGTTTTTTTTTTCAAGTCTTGAAGGTTCTGAGCGGTAAATCACCTTGCATTTTTCCTGAATTATCTCATATTTTATGATCAATCATTAATGATATTTCAAAACATTCGCAAACTAATTTATCATAACTTTAAATATATCACCCAAAACAGTTCTAATCATAATTGTGAATTGTGATGTAAAACACAAACTAAACTAAATCCTAACCGAATAATTTAAATGTTTTTGTCAGCGCAATAAAATTCAGCTAAAAACAAACGAGTTAACAAAAATTACAAAACGAGCAATAATAAACTATTAATGGCTACATTGATTAAGATCCTCTGAAAAATCACATAAATTATTAAAAATCGATTGACGCTTGTAACTTGATAAGTGCATTTTTATGTGTGCAAATAGCATGGTATAAAGATGATTCATTTTGCTATAAATTGGCAACTGTATTGATAGTAGAAGAAATGACTGGTTTTACGCGGCCAATTTTACCAAAAGATTAGGAATTCCATTGCTGTATTATTATCATAAACGTTAAGTATAAAATGCATACTTGCTAAACACACACATACTACATAGCCACACGACGAGACTCTTAATCAGCATACCCAGACTAATGCTTCATATTTATTATTTTATCCTAAAAAATTTGTCAAACAGTTCATTTTTTTACCATTACGAGAAATGTGATGAAACTGAAATCTTTGGTATATATTACAAGATGAGGAGGAGTATCTGGAGAGTTTACTCCTGAATGATGACCATTAATGTTCCTCTTTTGTCAAATTGTAGTTTGATGCGTGAGCATTTTTAAACGTTGACTGTGTCATAAGGAGTCAAACCATTATTTGGAATGGAATGGGCTTCATTTCTGCAAACAAACAATTAAACGGATTAGTCATGAAATTAATTAAAATAGGAATGCGTTTAGTAAGAGCAACGTTATCTTGCGCTATGATGAAAAGTATTAAACAGATTTTTAAATGTAGAGTTAATATTATATAAGGGTTTTTTACACTTACTGGTTCCTTTTATTATCCACAAGTAAGCAGCGATAATACAACAGAAGAAAGTTGGATTGTATTAGAAAATGGAAATTTCAAACATACATACAAGAAGACATAAAGGACATTCTACGTAGTGTAGCCACATGGTTATAGCCACATTTAGACTACAAATTATTCCAAAGAAGATCATGCATTTTCAAAGAAACTTACTTTTCTAGAAGCCGACGCATTTCCTCAGTATTTGTGCCAGGAGAAACTCCTCCAATAGAGTTGCGGTTCCGGATCAATGGATCACGATCTGTTCACAAATATCACAAATTATCAAGGATTTTTCAAGATTATGCACTGTTATAATATTATGGTTATTATGGTATGTTAATCATTACCGCATTCAGCCTCAGACAATTCGTTGGATTCCTTAGAGTCGTTTGCGGAATTAGTGCTTTGGTTGTTTTGGGAGTGAGATGGGGTGGAGTTTGGGGTTCCATCAACGGGACGTGGTGGTGGTGGTGGAGGAGGAGAGGGGCTCTCGGGGATGGGAACAGTCCGCATAGAACCTATACGTCAGAACATTATAAATGACTTGTAATTAAAATATATCGACAACAAAAATTGTAAAAATGAAAGAACATGTCTTACCCATTGAACGTCGGCCTAAGGAGCCTCGGCGGTTTGGGCTGTTGTAGCCATACTCGTCTTCAATGTTGGCGGGATCGTCATACTCGGGAGAGAAAACGGTATTTGAGGGCAAAATGATCCCATTTGGTCCGACAGTACCACCACCAGCAACGGAAGAAACGACTCCTGAACCAACTGGTCCACGTCCATATCGTGTGGTACTGGTCCCTCGTTGCTGTTGAGTAAATATCAATCAATCAATTCAAGAATTGAAGAATCAATTCAATTTCAACAAATGTATATAATTAGCATTACCGTATTCTGTGATCCTCCACGATGATGTCCATGACCAGGTGGATGGGGAAGTGTTGTCGCAGCCGACATTTGCTTAGATGGGTCCATTTCCTCGCGGAAGCCAAGCAAGTGGAAGGTAGCGTACCTTACAGAAAAAAAAATTTAAAATCAATTGATTTCATTTATTTTGTCTGTGGATATATTTTGTAATTGTTTTTCAAAGTTACATACGGGCAAATATCCTCTTCTGGTCCCCCAGGCCCTATAAAACAAAAAGAGAAAGTAATGTACTTTCTTATTTAGTTAAATTTTTAAAGACTCGCACCGCCACCATGAGAAAGACTACAGACCATACAGACGACTGTGTGTAAGAAACATTAAATAAAGTATAGAGTACAATATTTAAATAGAAGATTTGCATCATTTTACAGAGAAAGCGTATGGTACAGAATTCATAGACAGACACGAATTCAGTGAAGTATTCGATAGTTTTGTAGTATATGGATTAGACAAATCTTTTAAGTTAGTGCCGTTTATATGATAGATATAAAACATATATATTTTACGTACCACGATCGAAACGATCTAAAAACACTACAATTTACGTTACGGAAAAAGGGATGAACCGAAAATAAAAAATAAATAAAAATTAAATCACAAAAAATATATATTGAGCAGACGAGACGATTGGTTTTGAAAGCATATTATAGATGTTCGTGTGAAGCTCGATTTGAATTTAGCATTTACCACCGTTAATGGGCCTACTATAATTATCATCTTGGGCATGTGGTGGCACTGGTGGTTTACCCTCATAGTAATTACCACAATCCCCTGCAAGCTCTTCGTAAGTATGAGGGCCTCCTGCAGAAGCTGCTATCCTTTTGGGATTCCACGTAGCTTGACCTGGGTTACAACGTTTCATTATTCCACATTTTTAACATTTAAAGCGAAACAAAAAATGACAAATTCATACATACATAATTTGTAAACGGTAAATGGGCGTAAAGGGGGTCTATATTGTCTATAGTCTATTAATTAAGGGAAGAGACTCTAAAATTTTTCGGCAGTAATTAAAAGGGTTTAAAAAAACTTGCTGTTTGCATTCCAAAACTTTACGTGCAAAATATTTTTTTTCTTGCATGCTCATCATCTTACCGTTGACATTGCTCAGCTTTTGCTGAAATGTTTCTTTTCTCTTTTACTTTCACTGTAATCAAACCCATATCATTAATGAAATACTAGAAAGTTTTCCTCTTTCTTACCTTTTTTAATCCTATCGCAAGTGCTGTAGTTGGAGCCAGGAACAGGAGGAAGTTTCCTATTTGGTGGAGCAATGTATCCCAATTCATCTCGGTATTCTCGTTTAAGTGTCATTCCACGCATGTCTGGTTGAGCATAGAGTCCCTCATCTGAAATGCATTATTAAATTAACATTACAAATTAAAATTTACATATTGTTATCCTCAATTCCCCAATATTGGTCTCTCTCAAGCCATTTTCTTCTAGAGCGTTTTATTCAGAAGAGAACCTCGAAGTCGAATGCTTTCCGGTCCACGATTACGCCTGGCCACCGCCACACAAATGACGACGATACCAACCGTTATAATTACAACCATGGCCAAACCAGCGATAAGCATGTTGTAATCAACCCATTCCGGAAGCCAGGGGAGAAGTTCCATCATTCGCCCATAGTCATTATTCGTTCGGACAGATCCGATTTTTGCTACATGTTGGAAAGAGAAAATGGGGGAAAGAAAGGTGTTAAAACATGATTTTTGTGTTTACCTTTGTGCACATTATCAGTCTTTCCACGCCGGAGGGCACAGATTGTGATCAGAGCGGTGAAAATTACAATTACGGCAGTGACTACAGGGACTACAAGGTTAAGATTTCCACTAACGAATGCAATCCATTCTGCAGTGTAATCTCTGCCATCTTCACGTGATGGTGGAGCCAAAAAATCTATGAAAATACCACAATAACAACAAACATGGATTCCCTCTTGAGATAACCTTGTGTCCATAAAATTAATTAAATATAAACTTTTTATGTGTACTAATTACAGTGAAAATTTAATCTACTTCAAAAAAGATTTTGAATTGCTCTCTACGTTAATTCATAAAAGGTTAGGTAATTAAAAAAGGCAAATAAATATATAAAACTTTTTTTGTAAAATATTAGAAAATTCTCTATTGCCGCTGTGTCACATTCTTGGAAAAAATGGTTAAATCATACATAAAAAACTGAACCAAGATGAAAAGCCGTACCCGTACCCTCCAGAAAAAAGACTGATATTGGTTTCTAAAAAATGCTTTTATATGAGATGCAAATTGTAAAGAATAAAAGTATAAAACAAAGCGGTTGTTAGAGCTCTAGGAAAGCAGGTTGATTTTTCACGTACTTCCCATGATGGTAAGGGTTGCAAATTCAAATTCGGAACTCGTAAAGGCGACGTTATTGTGGGCAGTGACACGGAGTTGATAAAAAGTTGCTGGGGTCAAGTCCAATACTACATAATTGCCGCTTGGCTTTACGCTATTACTGACCATGGTCCACTCTCCTTGGTGTCTGCTCGGTAAAAAAATTTTCTTGTAATAGCTTCAACAAAATATTAACATGAAAATTCCTACAATGAAAAACACCAACCTTGCTTTGTACTCTACGACAAAATAGAGCATAGGGCAGCCACCATCATCCCAAGCACTCAGATGAAGGGTCACACTGTTCTGAGAGACTTCAATAAATTTTTGTGCTGCAGGAACACCTGGCTTGGATCCCTTTGTCCTTGTATTCAAAATGTCAGAGGCTTCACCGGTTCCAATACTGTTAAAGGAGGTGGCATATAATTGGTAACGGGTTCCACAACTTAATCCTTCTAGGGTGTATTCTGATGTGTTGGGGGGAACTTGACTCGTTTCCCATTCTCCAAAATCTTGCTTGTAATGAATGGTCATGCCATGGAGAGGAGCACTGTCAACAGGAGACTTGAGGCGGACAGTTATGGAAGATCCAGTGGTGCCGGAAAGGGAAATGCTGGGTGGTTGAGGTGGAGCTTGGACAACGAGAGAGTGCATGATGGCATCCTGTCCGAAAGAGTTTTCAGCCCGGCAAGCATAATCTCCAGCATCCTTGCGAGTAACTTCTTTGATAAGCAAGCTTCCGTCAGGCAATAGGCGAAGTCGGTCACTTTGTGTAAGAGGTTGTCCCTTCACTTTCCACTTGATTTCAGGAGCAGGCACACCAACAGATTGGCAGGGCAGTTTGACATCTTCACGGTGAGTAGCAACAATCTTTTCAGCAAAGGAAGCAATCTTGGCGGGGACCTTGTTGGAAGGAGAAATGATGACGGCTTTGGAAGCAGAGCCCTCTCCAATTGCGGTTGAAGCAGTGACCCAGAATTCGTATCGTTCTTTGCGTTTCAAGCTGTTGATTTCAAAAGTAGTTTGGAAAGATGGGATTTTCTGTGCCTTAGGTTCAGACTCCTTTGGCTCAAGAGTTCTGGTGTAGACAGTGTATTGAGTAACGATTCCGTTGGGTTGTGCAGGAGGCTAGAAGAGAAGATAAAGAAGTGAGAAAACTTGATGATTTATATTTTTATAAATACTTTTTTTTTATAAACGTACCTGCCAACTGAGAAGAACAGAGTCAGCACTCATCACGCTCGCTTTCACTGCTACTGGTGATCCCGGTACATCTTGTTCAGTGTGACAGGAAATTGCTTCAGATGCCTTACCATCTCCGCCATTTGTGTAAGCCAAAATAGTGATGTTGTAGTCGGTGTACTTTTTGAGTCCATGCAGGATAATCTCGCTAGCAGCAGTCACTTTCACTTCCTTTGTCTTGTCATCTAAAATTTGATATGATATTTCTTATCGTCCTTTCATATTCTCCTTCATCCTTGCTCTTTGTTTATGATTGTACCACTTACCATACCACGTTGCAGCAGGTCCAAAGATAACCTTATAACCCTTGATGACGCCGTTAGCAGACGCCAATGTAGGAGAAGTCCAAGAGACCCGAATGCTTTGGGACGTAAGTGTGGTGCCTAAAAAATTTGAGGAAAAAATGTTAATACCTAGCTCCTAAAAATATAACTGAGAATTGAACTTTTAGTCATAAAGAATTTATACAGCTAATATCTTGAGGTGGTTGGTCGGGCTTTCCCTCTGCGGTATGTTGAGTCATTTCCTTTGACATTGGTCCAGGTCCGACACGGTTAAAAGCTTGTACAACGACAGAGTATTCAGTATAGGTCTTCAAGTTTGAAACCATAAGATGATGCTCTTTTCCGACTTCCCGAGAAAACTCGACAGTTTCGAACAAGTATGGCTTATCGGATGAAGCAAGTTTGTACCCGACATAATATCCCATGATTTCTCCATTCCATTCTTCACGAAGTGGTGGCTTCCATGTGACCTTCAAAGTGTGTTGGTCAATAGGTTCAACATGAATATTTTGTGGTGGGCCGGAGGGAGCTTCTTCAGCGGTAATAATGGTAACAGACTGAGATGCTTCAGAGGTTCCGATTTCGTTTTCAGCAACAAGTCGAAGGTGGTATGTGGTAGCAGGGCGCAAGTTGTAAACTCCAGCCATTGTCTGTGATCCGGGAACTAATACACGATCCTTCCCAGTGTTCCAGTCGCTCTTTGACATTTTGTATTCAATGTAATATCGGGTGATGGGAGAGTTTCCGCTGTACGGTTCATTCCATGCCAATTGCACAGATCGTCCGGATTTGTCCAAAACTTTCAAGCCAAAAGGAGTCTCTGGTGGTTCTTGGACGATTAGATTGATGCTGGTTTCGTCGGATCCAAAAGCATTGGTGGCAACGCATGTAAAAACGGCAGAGTCAGTTCTTTCAGCTCGCTTGACGCTCAAATCACTAAGTACTCCGTTGGATAGGATCTCTTCTCGAATTGTGTAATTAATTTCCTTTTTTGTATCAACTCGTTTGAGATCACGGCTCCATAAAATTCTGCAAATTTATATCAATAATTCCCCATAAATTGAAACATAAAAATAAATAGGCTAATAGCTAGTACAGAGGGGGCACGGGAATTGATAATTAGCCCTCTAGTAGTAGAAATGTGTGCCTTCAATGCATTTCTTCTGGGCACATTTCTATACTACTTCCTCCGATATTTGTGCACTAATCCATTCCTCTCATCATTAATCATTCTCTACAACTTTTATTTGTCAATTTCCCCAAAAAACTAAGAATACTATACTACCCCATTAGGTTTATTCTACCAGTTTATGCGTTGTTAATGTTTAAAAATCGAAATGGCTAATATCCCGGAATATAAGCGATTTTACCAGATAATAAAATACTAAACTCACCCGATTGGTTTCTCTCCTTTACTTTGACACTAAATAGGTATTACAGAGGAAAAAAAAGATTTATATTTTCAATATTTCCATTTTTATGTTCGGCAGGTAAACGCTTGCGCTTAGAAAAAGCGTCCAAATCAAAACGGTCCACGGTCAAATGGTCTACTTGACACAAGCTCACACATTTCGTATGGCTGTTAACATAATATACATACACTGTAAATATTTGTGTAACAAGACCAAATGTAGATGCGAGCAGTTTTTCGTAAACGTATTGTACTAATGGACGATTAGAAAATGAGACTGAGAAAATGGTTCGTAGACCATTTGATCATGAACCTTTTTGTTTTGGACAAATTGCGTACATACCTGTAAAATCGCAGGTTCTCCTCGTCTAGCAGTTTGATTGCGGAATTTGATTTCAAATTGAGGTGGTGCTGAAAACATGGATGAATGGTTAGTTACATATACGTTAGCTTTGTATCTTTCATTTTCCCAAAAAATTATTACGAGACTGTACCTTGTACAGAGAGATAGATGACAGCGGATAATCCGGCTCCGATTCCGTTGTTAGCCTCACACAAATAGTAGCCCTCGGCTTGTTTGGGGACAGCAGAAATGACAAGAGCTCCTTCTTCAACACGCATTCCAGGGGCAGATCCCTTTAAATCACGATAATCCATCGGTCCATCGCCTAATAAAATCGAGAACATTATATATGCATTAAATTAACAACGTGATTAATTTTCTACTAGGGATTTAAGTGTTTATAAAAATGATCACACTAACCTGCAGCCTTTTTCCATGTAACTGTTGGTTTTGGAAATCCATCAGCCTTACATTCAATTCTAGCATCACTTCCCTGAGCAAAAGCTCTATCAGTTGGCTCAACAATCCAGCGTGGAGGAACTAATCATATCAGAAGCATATATTAGTCATAGGACCTTTCGTGTTTTTGGAATAAAATATTTTAGCATCAAGCGAAGCGCATGCTGCAAGGTATTAAAACAGGAGAAAATTGAACATGCTAGGTGAACGAGAGAATATGTGTAAAAAACTAAAACTTTTGTTTTGAAAACTTAAATAAATAAACTACATATTATATGGCAAACAGACAATACAATTACATACAAAAACAAGCTCATAATAATCAAATAACAGAAAAAATACAAAAAATTACAGAACGTGCAGGAGGAGAAAGGAGATAAAGTTTGATAGGGGCAATACGGGATATCCTGAAAGCCTATATGATCTGTATGTACCTAGACTGAAATGATTCTTTTACTTTCAATTTGTACTAACTGCCTGATATTATAATTTATAATCTTTGTGAACTGTGTAGTTTGACATGTTGATAACGAACATTTTAGCAAGATGCTCAAAATAAAGTCAATGATTGACATTCGTTCATTTACATTGCAGCAGCGCTATACATTAAAATGGAACGCACCATAAACTTCCAGAGTTGCAGAATAGTTGGCGATTCCTGCACGATTCCGCGCTGTGCATGTGTACACTCCAGCGTTGCCTGGAATAACTGGGTCGACTAATAATACACTCATTCTTGCGCCTATTAACGTTGTTTTTAAGCCAAGATGTGAGCTTAATGGACCTCCCGAAAATGCCCAGTTCAAAGTTAGTGGAGTCTCTCCTGATTTATGATTATAATAATTATATTTTAATTATAGAAGAATACGAAAAATTGCTTTTTAATTTAATTTTTCGTTTGATTCATGTCACAACAGACCTACGGGAACCAAACAAGTTGCTTGAGCGGTTGTTCCAGAAAAAACAGGTTCTTCTCCGAAATCGAAATTCGAAATTATTGGAGGTACTGTAAGATAAGCAAGTAATACATTCTGCTGTAAGTTATTTTATTTTGCTGTACGGATTATAATCTTTTCCTTCTCCACAAAAAAACTATTTCATCCCTGAGTTTAGGGAATCCTGTAAATTTTCAGCATTCATTATTTTGTTTAATGCGATTACAGGAAAAAGTGAGTGTTTAAAATCAGCACTATATAAATGGTTTCGATATTTATTTTTTGCACGACCGTGTTTTATTCTTAATCCTTAAATATATATTTCGTCACTTTCAGCTGCCATTTTAAAATAATGATGAGCTTTAGTCTACTTGTGCCGAATATGGAATGATTAGATAAATATTGTACGTTATTTTAGTTCATGTATTGATATGAGCATGACTATTTCATCATAAAGGCACAGTTTTGGATAATGGATAAATATCCCTTGTAACATGTCTTGCTTTTTCCTGTAAATAATATGACAAACTTTTCCGTTAATTGTGGACAAACTTATGTCAAAACTTTGAAAGGCTAATTTTGATAATTTTCTTGGGTTTTAGAAACAATGTTAGACTTACAAATATTTTTATATGACAAAGAAAGAAAGAAATTGTTGTAATCACACGCATATTATGGCAATGTACTCGCTAGCTTTTTTATGATCCCACTTTTCCAGCAATTTACTAACAACCGTGTTGTATACTTTGCACTTCCTGCTAAATAATTTATTCATAATTGTAATTGTATCCAAACCTGATAATGTAAAATAGGCTAAATTCCTGTTTTTGATAGGTGAAGTGAAAGCAGAGGGCACACAAGCAAATAGTACTAAACAATTGATTTGTTTTCTTTAAACATATACCCTGGACAGCAAGAACCGCTGTATAATTTGCCTGGCCTGCTCTATTTGATGCAACACAGGTATAATTTCCTTCATGAAGAAAATAATCAAGTTAGTTTTGAATTGGTTTAATTGCCAACCTATTCAGTTCATTATAATGATTTGCTTCATAAAACGTAATTTTACCCATGTGAAACGGTGCAACGTTTTCAATGGTTAGAATATTAGTTCGTTTTCCAATTCTCATCGTTTCTATTCCCATTTGAGAGGAAAGTTCTCGGCCATGGAAGACCCAAGAGACCGTTATTGGAAGGTCGCCTTTGGATCATTGAGAAACTTTTAAAATTAGTCTACGCTCTTTTCAGTATAAAAAATTAAACCTTCTATAAAATACAATATTTTACCATCGACTGAACACTGAACTGTTGCCAAACTGTTAGCGGTCAAAGGATCATTACCAAATGAAAATGGTAATATTAAAGGTCCCACTACAAATAGATTAATCATTTGCACTTTAAAATTAGGAAACCGCTTGTCAAGGCTACTATTTTTTTTCAAAAATATCTAATCTAATATAACACACTCGATAAACTTGGAATATTAACTCGGCAGAATGGCAAGTGTAATTGATCATATTAAAAGGTGCAACGTTTTTAATCAAAAGCATATAAGCATTCGTTTTTCGATTTTCTGTTTTGGTTTTGCCAACTTTATAGGACACCCTGGACCATGTTTTATCTTATACGGAATGAGGAGATAATATTTTGTTTATTTGGTTTATTTATGGATATAATCAAACACAGTTATATGGAAAATGACTTTTCCCTGTAACTCTTCTAGAAAACGTAAGTAAACTCATTCCAGTAAATATAATCCTAAAATTGTGTTAGAAGACACCAAATTTACTGATAAACATTTATTTAGGAGAAAGTAACAAAGTTTTTTGAATTAAAAGCATATGGCGATGCACGTGCGCTAGCTTTTCAATAATGTCAACTTTTTTCTTCTAACCATTCACTAATAACGGTGCTGTATAATTTGCAGAGCCTGCAGCATTTCGTGCGGTACACTGTAATGGTGGAATAAATCACTCATAAAACTCCAATTATCCAACATGTGACGTACATATTTTGAATTGCAAATTTTATTTTTACTGTATAATTTCCTGAATGTTCTGCAGACAGTGATTCAATACTGAGCAAGCTACTTCGTTGTCCAACCTTGGAAATTTCTACCCCTCTCAGGGAATTCAGTGAAGAGCCCGATGATTGAAAAGTCCACGAAATTGTCAATGCTGTTGTATCGCCTTTGATAACATTTTGTTATTGCAATTATTTACTGAATGCTTTGTTGTTTTATTTGCTAAAAGTATCAGTACGATTTTTTGTTGGTTTGAGGCATTACCATTTACATAGCATTGAATTTGGATTGGGTCTCCAGAAAATAAAGCATCGTCATAATTGAAGGAGAAAGGTTGAATTCGAGGGCTTTCTGCAATGTATTTACAAGAAATAAGTTCATGTAAAAACGTTTGTGGAAAAATTTTTTCGTTTACGCAAAGAAATTCAACTGAATGTCTCGTGTAAAGGCAATATCTATTCTTATCCAATCTTTGCAGTTTACACGATGAACGTAAAGAAATACTTTGCCATTATTAAGGTCTACTAAGGTACACTTTAAATATAAAAAGTGATTTGCGATTGTTTTGATGTCGGCAAGCTTAGTTTTACAAAATAAATGAACATCTAAAATCAAATTAAACGTCAGTAGTGGCCATTTAGACGAAGAAAATTACAGCCCATTCAATAAGGTATAACCTTGGACAATCAACTCGGCATAATAGCTAGCAGAACCGACAACGTATAGTTTCCAATATGAAATTGTGCATTGAAATTTTTAGGACGCCTAGAACCATATTTTATTTATAGCCCTTCTGTTGCTATTATATGACAGCAGGTTAACCTACGTGTGTCTGATGAGGAATGAGGAGATATTATTTTGTTTGTTTGGTTTAGTATGTATAGACATAATCATAAAAATTATACAAAGTTCTAGAAAATGACAAATTTTTTCAGAAAACTTGAGTAAGCCCACTACAGTAGTCATAATCCTAAAACTCTGCGTTATTCTGTGTTAAGATACAATTGAAAAGACTGAACATATACTAATGGACATATATTTAGGAGAAAGTAATAAAGTTTTTAAAATTAAAAGCATATGGCGATGCACGTGCGCTAACTTTTTAATAATGCCAACAATTTTTTTCTAACCATTCACTAATAATGGTGCTGTATAATTTGCAGAGCCTGCTGCATTTCGTGCAGTACACTGTAGCAGTGGAATAAATCACTCATAAAACTCATATCATGTAACATGTAACGTACATATTATGAATTGCAAATTTTATTTTTACTGTATAATTTCCTGAATGTTCGGCAGACAGTGATTCAATACTGAGCAAGCTACTTCGTTGTCCGACTTTGGAAATTTCTACCCCTCTCAGGGAATTCAGTGATGAGCCCGATGATTGAAAAGTCCACGAAATAGTCAATGCTGTTGTATCGCCTTTGATAACATTTTATTATAGCAATTACTGAATATTTTGTTTTGTTTGCTAAAACATTTAGTGCAAATATTTTTGGTTTGATGAATTACCATTTACATAGCATTGAATCTGAGTGGAATCTCCAGCGAATAAAGCATCGTCATAAGTTGGCTGGAATGGTGTAATTCGTGGAGGAGCTACAAAACATTTGTACAAGTAATTTAGATCACTCGTATGTTGTGTTCATCTTAATCTTTATAATATCAAGAAATTCCTCCATTGTTTTGTTTCGTATATGAAATTTTTTTTCTACCTATTACCCAACTTTATTTTTGTGGTTTACACGATGAACGAAAAGATGTGCTAAGGTATATTTTTTAAATTAGAAAGTAAATTGCCATACTTTTGAGGTCCACAAAAATGAAATGAACAAATATTTTCTAAATTTAAACAATGATATTGAACGTCAGCGGCCATGCAAGTGAAGCAGAATATAACACATTTAATAACCTTGGACAATTAACTCGGCAGAATGGCTTGTGGAACCGGCAATATTGGTAGCGGTGCAAGTGTAATTTCCCATATGAAATGGTGCAACGTTTTCAATGGAAAGCATGTTAGTTCGTTTGCCGAATTTCTGAGTCTCTATTCCCATTTGCGACGATACTTCCTTTCTACCTAGTTTTGCGTGAAAATTCCACGCAAGTTTTAACGGCAGGTCTCCCTAATATTATTGTAAGATGGATCAAATAACTCCTACTTGGTATTTATGAAAAAGTTAAAACGTTTTGATCTAATATATAAACTAGGATGTACCACGTCTGCAGTGCATGTTAGCGTAGCATGACTTCCAGCTTCTAGCGCCTCTTCGAAAAAAAACGGCACAATGCGAGGTAAAACTGAAACATTAAAACATTCTATATATTTTTTAACTCTATGTCATAATTTTATATCTAGTAGAAATATTAATGTAATTGAGGCTAACAGGTTTATCGCGGCACTGTTACTGTAATTCAAAAATAATACTATTTAGAAGAATACACGATCCAGTTATTTTTTACTATTAACTAAATGGTATTTCCATAGAGTGAAAGTTGGGTAAAAGTAAAAGAAAGCAGCGGACGATGGCAAAACTTATACCGTATAATATCTGAAAACTCCATACCGTTAACCACTACAGAGGTCGTATATTCATCCGAGCCCGCATTATTGCTTGCCCGGCACGAATAATTTCCTGAGTGATATGATTGAATTGACTCGATCATCAATACGCTACTCTTTGCACCTAACTTCATTATTGAAACACCTTCTTGTTTTTGTTTTGTTGAACCACTTTGAAATGACCAAGTTAACTGCAAAGGCAAGTCTGCTGTAGAGGAAACGACACAAATAAGCTGAAGAGTGTCTCCATTGTTCATTGGTTCTGAGTCAAACGGCGATATTCTGGGTGGAACTGAAAAATGCATACATTCAAGTGTTAATGAGGCAGTGTGTAGGCTCTCTGCCATAATTAAGTCGAAAGTGTATATGGTTGGAGCACAAAAATTGCCCGTGATGCTACGCTGCCTGAGCAAATTTGAATAATATTCAAATCAGTTTCGTCCAATGATGCATACATAATGAGGTAATTTAAAGTATAATTAATAGGATTTCTTATAATATGGTTGGACTAGTAGTATTATTTACAATAATAATATTTAGTTCATCGAGAATAATTCTCATTATCAAGAGTTTGCAATGAACTTAATGATTATCAGCGTTTAAATTCCCATTCAAGAGAAAAGTTTTCGAGAGATGTGAAAATTTCTCTTCAATTACGCTCTTTGGGAACTTGCAGAAAAATTTATACAATACAGTATTTTGCACTTTACGCTGCACCGATTTGTTTTCAGTGTGTTAGCTGTTAATGATTTATGGCCAAATGAGATAATAATTTAGGGTGTAAGTGCTCTTATAAATAAATGAAACCATTTTACAATGAAATAATAAGGTTAAGTAGACCTGACCTGACACAGTGTAATATGCCAATTTTGGTAATGGAATGGGGCACTATTGAAACGTTAATTAAAGCTGTAAGCGTAATATTTATGGCGTAAAGCTACGTCAAGAAAGGCGTTTTAATGAGACGTTACAAATAAGATACCCTGAACAACTAGAACTGCTGTGTAATTGGCTTGTCCAGCCTTATTACTAGCCACACATGTGTAGTCCCCTTCAAAATAATGTATGTATTAGAAACGTTTCATCTATATTTTCTTTTGTATATCGTAAATGTTATTTTAATTAAATCGTCCTAATACCGGCGTGAAAAGGAGCAACACTTTCAATAGACAACAAATTATTTCTCTTTCCAATTTTTGTCGTTTCTATTCCCATTTGGGATGATAATTCCTTTCCATGGAATATCCAAGACACAAGTAATGGGGAGTCGCCTTGGTCAACAAAGCACTGAAGTGAAGAATGTGTGTATCAATGCATAAATTAAAAACAGCGATGCTTGAAAACGTAAAGATAAAAATCCATAATATGCAAAACGTCGATGTCTTGAAAACGCATACACAGAAAGTACCTGATATTCTCTGCATTTGCTTTACTTTTTTAAAAATATCTGCAACACCTGCATCACTAAATTTGCATCTTTTAATCTAAATTTCGTTGATTAACTGTATATTATATGTAAAATAAGCTTATGAGTTGTTAAAACTATACTTTTTACTTCATCGATGTATTCATTACTTATGGATTTTTTTCTATGCATTTTCAAGCTTATGGGATGTTATATTATGTCAGATATTGCTATTACCTGAAGTGAAGTGTGGCTGCCTGATTGAACCGGTTCATTCAAATCATTCCCAAATGAAAACGGAACTATGCGAGGTTTCACTGTCAAGGAGTTACTTATTCTTATTATTTTACATAAAATACCAAATGTTTATTCTATTATATACTATCATTAAACTTGATCCATTTGAAATTTTGTTTTTTACAACTGGGCAAAGCGTTACTGCTGTACTTAATCCATCATAACCTAAACATCTTTATTTCTAGGATGCTAAAAGTAAATGCATTACCTTAAGTTATACCTATTTTGTTTAATGGCGTTTGCTGTTTATGGTTTATCGCCAAATGAGATATTATTGAAAATGTAAGTAGCAATTGTTCAAGTAAAACTGCAACACCATTTTATAATGAAGTAATAAGGTTAAGTCGACCAGACCTGGTAGAGTGTAATATGCTATAAAAGGTGCTATATCAAGTTTAAAAAAGGAATGGGGCACTACTGAGGAAATAATTACATCTAGAAGCGAGAAAGCATAAAGCTACATCATGATATGCGTTGTAGAAAAAAGGGTACCCTGAACAACAAGGACTGCAGTGTAATTGACTTGTCCTGCTTTATTACTCGCCACACATGTATAGTCCCCTTCATAATAATAAAAGTATTAGAAATTTTCCCTTTATATTGCCATGTTTGAGCAAATGATACTTTAGTTAAATTGTCCTTATACCAGCGTGAAAAGGCGCAATACTTTCGATCGATAGCAAACTATTTCTCTTTCCAATTTTTGTCGTTTCTATTCCCATTTGGGATGATAATTCCTGTCCATGGAACACCCACCTAAGCGAAGTATGCATTCGATGGAAAAATAAGCAATTAGTGGTGTAAACTTGATCAATGGGCATCTTCGTTATAAGATTGCTATGTTGGAAAATTTTTATTTTCTACCATATAATCTTCGTCGTTGGCTTAATATGTTCTCGTTTCTTATTGTTTAGTCAGGTTTGTTAAAATTACCTAATTTGTAATGGAATATCTCCATGATCGACCAGGCACTGAAGGGATATGTGGCGGCCTGATTGAACCGGTTCGTCTCCTTCCAAAAAACTGAACGGCAATATGTGAGGCTTGACTATTAAAGAGTTACTTATTGTTATTATTTAAAACTTTCAACGCATAATGTATTCTATTAATGACACGTTCCGAACCTAACCGGTCCTTATTTGGACAATTCTTAACTATGAAAGTCGAATACTTGCCACTAACTTTATTATTATCAATTTTAAACGCTGAATAAAAAAAATAGATAGACGATTTCAGCAACTCCATACAGAAATACATTCTGTAATCATTAAATTTGATGATCACTCTACAAAGTTACAGAAAGATTTTTGCTACTTGTGCGATCTTCTCACATCATCCCACCCCATCAAATACATATCGCGCCAACCAAACAATTTTGATATAAGCAATCTCTAACAAATTATAATGCTGCCGTTTCCTGTCTAGATGTATTCTGTTGGTTCTGTTGTATGGTCAAGGAACCAACCCTTAAATCAGTTTCAAAACTTTCTGCAAAGTAAGCCAGCTATTGCTACTTAATTCATCAAATATATCTTAATTTGAGATTTATGAAATGATCTAAGATGTAATATGCACAACAGGCAGTTATCGCGTCTGCAGTCCATTTGTGAATAGCATGGCTTAATTTTTTTAACGGTTTCTTCCCAGAATTGACACCATTCGAAAAGGTAATTTTTAACTGTACATCAATATTTATAATAAGGTTGATAACCAGCTTAGTTTTGTATGCTAGTGAAAGGAAAGTTTATAATTTTAGATAACACTACAAACAATAGAATACATGCATATAAAGAAGGTCCAAAAGTATTTCAGTAAAGGAATTTATTGGAATGAATCTTAACATGGATGATTTTTTTATATTGTAAACTAACTGGTATTTCCATTAAGTGAAAGTTGGGTGAAAGTAAAAGAAAGCTGCGGACGATGGCAAAACTTATACCGTAATCTCTGAAAACTCCATAC